>PVIA01004414.1:122600-139044 GCA_004024845.1 Tonatia bakeri | reverse complement strand
ACATCTCAGTGCGACTTTTAAAAGAAAAAAAATGTTTTAGTACCATGTGTCAGGCTATCTTTAAACCTCATGAATTAAAGCTATATGACAGTAAAAAATTTCACACTTTTACTGAAGATTTTAAAACTATTATTTCTCTTTTAACAGTTTAATTGATCTATAATTGATGTGTAATGAAGTGTATTTGTTTAAAATATGCAATTTAATAAGTTTAAGTATATGGGTTTACCCATAAAAACCATCACTACAATCTGGATAATGAAGATACCCTTTACCCCCTAAACTTCTTTCATGCATGTTTTTAATCCTTCCCTCCCCCTCCCAGGCAACCAATGATCTACCTTCTGTCAAGATCGATTCATTTGTATTTTTCGGAGTTTTATATAAATTATATGGTATGTACTCTTTTGTCTAGCTATTTTCATGCAGTGTAATTAGTATGAGATTCATCTATGATGTAGCATGTTTAAATAGTTCATCTGCTTTATTGCTTAGTATTCAATTGAATGGATATTCCAGGGCTTGTTTATCCATTCATTTAGTGATTGACATTTGGGTGGTTTTTAATATTGGGCTACTACAACTAAAGTTGCTGTGAGCATTCATGTACAAACATTTGTATGGAAGCATGCTTCTGTTTTTTTAATGGGTAAATATTTAGCAGGGCAATAACTGGATTATATGGTAAAAGTATGTTGCACCTTTTAAACCTTCAAATTGTTTTACCAAGCAGTTTTTGTCATTCCACATCCCCATCAGTAAGTAGTGCACAAGTTCCCCTTCATCCACATTATCAGCAACATGTGGTAGGCTGGGACTTCTATGCAAATTCACGTAGGTCATTCTTTGAGACATGTACCAATATCTCATCATGGTTTTCATTTGCCTCTCCCTGATGACTAATGACATTGAGCACTTTTCATACTCTGCGTTGACTGCTAATGGGACCAGTGTGGCTTTGATGTCTTCACAAATATCCAGGGTCTCAAACACACATGCCTGGACTAAGTGGGATCCACAGAACTCATCTAATGGGAAACCCTACATGTGCATAAATATCCTGTCAATCCAACTGACAGTGGTGAAATAAAACAACATGTAGGTGGAAATAGCACTATAGATCAAGGGAAAAGATACAGTGAAAAATTCACAAGAAGATCATTCTTTAGATATTATTTACTATAAGGACCAGGAGAATTTCTTTTTGAAAATTGCCAGATTCTCAATAGTATTTAAAAGAGGAATGATCAGAGTCAGACAGGAGCAGAAAGCCGCCCGTCCCTTCTGGTTTTCTGCTCTTGTTCCCCTCTGATCATCCCACTAAGTGTGTGACAACTGACTTGTCTCTTTCTCCCTGCAACTGGCGAGGCACAACTGACTGACTAGTAGGTAGAGGGAACTTGCTCTCCACGATTCCTCTACCTCACTGTCCCCAGGTTAGACACGTTTCTGATAAGGCACTGAAGGCCTTCATGTATGAATATCAACGATCTGGAAAACATTAGAACTTGACTCTTACTGGATAGTAGCAGTGGAAAAGCCACCCTGACGGTAAGCGAGTGAGCTCGCTGGCTACAGACCAAGCGTGAAGAATGGGGAGAGCTCATCTCAGGAAACTCCAGGAGACTGAACGTGTAGTCCCTCATCTTCACAAACCCCATCGATCCCACCTTATTTCAAGCATTTACTTCATATACTGGAAGGTATTTTTGTTGTTGTTGCTGTTGTTAGAAGCGTAGAGGGGGAAAAAGACTTCAGAAAAACAACATAAATTTATCCACTATTATTTCCACATTCCTTGTTGACTCACAAGTCTCTCCTGCAATAAATAATTTACTGCAATAAAAAATTCACTACACTAAAACTATCATTAAGGTCACTGAAAGAGTAAATCATCACGTTTTACAGAGTATGTCTAGCTAACCAACTTTACTACTTGGATTTTATTTGCTGGGTGAGGGGGCATGCAAGGCAGTTAGAGGAAGCAGGCATTACTGAATGAAAATTAAAACATTCCTGCAGCAAGCCACCAGGACTGAACATGACCTTTGGGAAACAAATCAAATAGTCTCATAAAAGTTGCGCTTCAAGCTACATCAGAGTTATTTTCATGGACAAAACCTCCAGTGTGATCTTTGACGATGCATGCTCCTGCCTCTTAAAGAGAAGAACAGGATGTAACACGAGCTTGTTAACAATCTTCAAAAACAGCATGGACAGTTGCACATCGTTTTGTGTCCCCAAATACTCAAAAAAAAAAAAAAAAAAAAAACCCAAACAAACAAAAAAAACCCTCCAAAAAACCTGTTTCGCCTTGTGTATTTTATATGTGTATAATGTACCAGGTCTATTGGAAGACTTTAGATAAGCATTTAATAGCTGTAATTTAAACAACAATGCAAATAAACCATTATTGAATTGTTAAAAGGAAATCAGATATGTTATAAACTGCTTTGTGAAACTTGCCTCCTTTTCAAATAATTATTGCTTAAATATTAAGATATTGTGTAGTTTTAAAATACAATAAAAATAATTATTTCAAAACAGTGTATCTTGAGAGAAAAGAAAAATTATAACTTCTAAACCTTATGTTATTCATATTTAGAATATGATAAAAGGGAGAACATTGTTTGAACTTGTATGATAATTTAATAAAATGTTTTCCTAATCATAACTTTCAATTATTATTCCCCAAACACTTACTTCACTCAAGCTTCATTTATCACTTGTGACTTTTTAGTTAGGCTTTCCAAATATTATTTGTTGACTTAATCAATATTTGTTGTGTTCCTAACATATATTTTAAGGGCTGCACTAGTCACAGCTGGAGGTATAAAATGGCTACAATATCCTTCATTCCTGCCATCAAGGATCAAGATGTCTGTACCTGTGACTCTAAAGCTGAAAGGACAGAAAACAACCACTGAGGCTGAGCTTACGAACACAGGAAGCCAGAGAACCGGCAGGTTCACATCCCTGATGCTCCCAAGTCACTGCGACTGTTGCCCGGACTGGGGTGAAAAGAATATGGAGTCACGTTATAAAATCTGATGGAGAGCAGGATGACAGCTAGTGCGGCAGGGTAGGTGGGTGTGAGGCGGTGGAGGGATTGAACAAAAAGGAAAAAGGACACATGGACATGGACAACTGTGTGGTAATTGCTAGGGGGCAGGGTGTATAAGGGGGCTAAAGGGCAATGCAAAAAAAACAACAAAGATTAAATTTAAAAAATAATATTTTAAAAACATTTAGAGAAGCCAGGAATTGACAATGACCTCAGTTTCACTCATGTCTTTATGATTAGACCTGTGTCTTCATGCTCCATATGCAGAATAACATCTATCATTTCTTTGGTGTAAGGCTTTTGAGATTTCTTTATGGTGACTCAAAGCAGGTGGGTAGGAAGAATGAGCTGGGACCTTATTTAGATGGACATTAGGACTAAGCTGGACTGGAAAACAATTTAGATCCTATGATATGATACTGAATTAGAGCAGCAGGACCAGGCACAGTGCTCACGGTAGGTCGTGACCAAAGTCACTCTTCAGGGAGTCACAGTACAGTGAGTGAAGCATGACAGCGTGCCCAGGAGTCTGCGGCAGGCATTGTCCATTCCTGAGCATCCCAGCCTCAGATGCCAATCAGTCTGAAAAGCAGAGGAAATTCTCCCTGGACCAGGAGAGTAGCAGGAACAAGGGAGGGGAGACACATCCCCAGGCATTGTGTTATGGAAAGAAAACGCTCTCCTGGGCTGAATGATGAGGTGGGACTTCAGATTAAGGACCAGCGCAGAATCCTGAACCTCTAAACCAAGCCAGCATGTGGGCAAGTGAGGAGGCTTTCAAGTGTGTGAAAGTAGCTTGGGGAGAGGGATGGAGAGGTAAAGGCAAGTGTTGTGGGGCCTGATGTTTACATAACTTTGAAGGCCCCTTTAAACAAAAAATATATATAAATATATACAAAATTATGAATACAAAAAGTTAGGATTCTTCTCAGAAACTTGAAAGGTGTCCATGCAAGTAGGGCTTTGTAGTTTAAACTCATTAGCTTTATAGCTGTACAGGAACCAAGGGCTTTGGAAGAAATAATGTGGTAACTTTTCTGTTGTCCCTGAAGCACCCACCAGTTTCTATACTAAATTTGGTAAAGTATGTAGTTTCTTCCCTGTCTGAAGGGCATGGGAATCCGAGTGGACCTGACTTTCAACTTTTGTGATCAGAGAGGTCAACCATGGCAATGTGGAAAGGATGGAACTGGACACAGTGAAGCAGGAAATTTACACAGGAAACTTTCACTTGCAAAAGTGAAATGAAATTATTGATTTCCTTTGCCAAATTTCAGAAGATAACATTGCAAATCAGAAAATAGTTACACAAGCATGTATGCATTTTTTAGTATTTTTACATAAAGTGTATAGAAGTGTAAGGGATAAAAACAAAGAGTAGTAACATTCAATAGTTGAAAATATATATTTTTTAAAAATTTATAACTGAAAAACATGTGATAGCCACAATATAGGCAGAGAAGAAAAAGGGTAATCATTGTCAGCCCAGATACATCCATTTTAGTTTTTGTTCCTTCTTCTCAGGTTTTTAAAATTAGTACCTTTGCTTCCATCATCCCGTGTCCTGTGAACTAGAGGAGAATCTTCCTGAGCATTACAACATACCTCTGCTACTTACTCAGTAACTTCTAAACTGTACCCTCCTTTCTTTGACCCCAGTTCAGGCTGCATTTCATGCTTTAACCACCCTTTCTGTCCCTGCCGCTAATCGTTGAACAGCTAGTGCAGACCCTAATTTCATTAATGGAAGCGCAATGCCCAGAACGCAGGTGCTAATCGCCCCTCTCTACCCTGGACCGGGTAGACCACACGTAGATCATTGTGTTCATTCTCGGAAACACATTATCTAAGGGTCATTGACAAATGGAATTACATTCATTCAAAAGAGGATTATCAGGATGGTGAATGCCAAATGAGGGACATTAAAGAAATTGAGGGTCTTTAACCTTGAGAAGAAAAGCCCTGGAATGAAATGGGGAGACCTGACAGATCCCATCAATTACCCCAAGTTTTGTCATGTGGGAGAGTCATTATTAGGCAGGTTCCATCTAACTCAATCATTAGGCGTAAGTTCCTGAGAATCAAGTTGCTGCTCAGTATAAGTGAACTTTTCTAACCAAGAAGACTGCCTGAAATTTTAATAAGCTCTCTGTTCCCCACCCCTGAGAGTGTTCAAGCAGAGACTGGAGTACCACCTGGCAGATGTGCTTAATTGGGAAATAAGTCAAATTGGCTGGAGTTACCAACTCAGATGTCTTCAAAGGCTCAGGCAGGTATGTGAGAGGATGCAGAGCAGAGTTAATACAGGGGCATGGAACATACGGCACGCCAGAGGGCGAAACTTCCAACCACAGCCCCCAGCTGACCGCAGTCCCATTATATTCGAAACATTTAGAATACACACACACACACACGTGCAGTAAGAAGGTGGTATTTGGCATATAGACATCAGTCCATGACCTTGAAACTATGTCATTTCTGAGATGTCTCTTAAGGTTATAATCCCTGCATTTTAGGACTATGTTCAGGACTGTGCCCTAGGGATTATAATATTTTTATGTTAATGACCATGAATAACTATGCCTATTTTAACTTGAACTAAAACTGTATGATTTGTACGATTTCGTTGATATTTAACCTTTTTAGAAAAAAACTTTTATAAGTTGGAATGTATTTCCATTTTTTTCCTCATCACCACACCCAAACTCAAGGTGAATTAATAATTAACAGGTGTCACCCTGACTGGCATGGCTCAGTTGGTTGAGAGGCTTCCCGCAAAATGAAAGGGTCTGAATCCCAGTCTGGGCCCATGTCTGGGTTGCGCCAGCCTAGGCCCCAACTGGGGCACATGTGAGAGGTGAGCGGCAGATGTTTCCTTCCCTCCATCATTCCCTCTCTCCCTTCTCTAAAACTAAATAAAATCTTTACAGTAAAAGAACAGGTGTCCTCGTCAGTGGCATTGAATATCATTACAGATGAAAGTAAACAGGATCCTTAAAAACTGGGTATTCTCATCAGATTTTCCCACTGAATAATTTGTATGTGTGCATTCTTTTTCAATAGTACTTCACAGTAAGTGCCCTATCAACAACTAATATGGAAAATGGAGATTAAAATTAATACCTGGGACTTAAATAACTGCTTTTGTCCAGATAGAGGAGAAAAATCCTTATCTTTGTTTCAAATATCTAAACATAAATAAAGTCTACTTTTGACTATTTAAAAAAAATTAACTTTTCTATTTTTAAATTAAATTTATTTGGCATTTTTCACAGAAATAGAACAAAACATGTTCAGATTTGTATGGAACCACAAAGAGCCCAAATAGCCAAAGCAATCCTGAGAAGAAAGAATAAAGCCAGAGGTATCACACTCCCTGACTTGAAATGATATTATAAAACTACAATAATAAAAAAAATGATGGTATTGGCAAAAATAGCATAGTATTGGCAGAAAAATACACACACAAACCAATGGAATAGAACTGAGAGCCCTAAAATAAACCTGCACATTTACGAGCAACTAAGTTTTGACAGAGAAGCCAAAAACATACAATATAGAAAGGAAAGCATCTTCAATAAATAGTGTTGGCGAAACTGGAAAGCCACGTGCAAAAGAATGAAAATACACTGCTCTCTGACACCATACACAAAAATTAACTCAGAGTGTATTAAGAATATAAAATCTGAAACAAAATACATGGAAGAAACAGATACTAAACTTAAGGACCTTGGTCTCAGAGGGGTATTGGTGAACTAGACCCCAAAAGCAAGGGAAGTAAAACAAATAAAATGAAGGGGACTACATCAAACTTCTGCACAGTAGAAGAAAACAACAACAAAACAAAAAGACATCCGACCAGATCAGAGAAGATATTTGCTAACAGTGATGCTGATAAGGGGTTAGTATCTACATATATACTAAAGAAATATCTATATAAAGAAAGTATCTATATAAAGAAAGAAGTATCTATATAAAGAAAAGTCAGTTTTGACATATATTTTATAAAATACAGTTCAAATGATAGGTTTTCCATATGTAAGTACTGGGATCACTGACAATAAACTGAACATCAGGCATTTTATTGTCAGATGCACAAAACGATTTATGTGGAAAATAACCGTAGGTGTCTAACAGACCACTGTGTTGTCTCTGAGATTGAGGTGTCTGGAAGATGTGGGGCTGTATGAAAGTGGCATTTTGAATTGACAGTTAACTAGTAAAAATAACTAATGATTGAAGAGGAGGAAAGTAATTGGAAATAGGAGTGAGCTTAGATATTTAGCCTCAGACCTGTTGAGTTTGAAGCTCCTTTGGGATGCCCATGTGTCTAGTCAACAGAGGACATAGACGTTCCTAGAACTCAGGGGAGATATTTGCACTAGAGCTTTAAATTTGGAAGTCTAGACGCCATATAAAGCCCAGCCAAGGGGAAAAGCCCACACAGGAAGAGCAGATCCAGTGGAGAGAGAATGAAGACAAACCCTGGGAAGCGGCACTAGTTAGAGCGTGGGTGAGCTAAGGGTGCCTGGAAAAAAAAAAAACAGGAGACTGGAGGGTGGAGCTAAGGGCTCCAGGAAAGTTGCTGCATGGGATCCAAGTTTTGAGAAAAAGAATGTGAGCAATAAAACCAAACGTCATCAAGGAAAAATGTCCCGGGGTGTGTGTAGCCCTGGTGACTTTGGCCAGAGAAGTTTTCAGGGCAGTGAAGAGTCTGAATCTTAATTAGAGGTGATTAAGAAGGGGCACTCAAGTCCCCCGCCACTCATTGAGAGTTCTTTAGTACTTCCTGTGCTGTAATCTCCTGCATATATTATATTTTTATTTTTCAAAAGCATATAATACCTCTTTCAACACTTTTAGGTAATACCTTATCTTTTTCCTCCCCTGCTTGGGTAGGCTCCTCGAGTTTTTAATACCAGCTCACCTCTTCCTCAGCTCTCCCTACCTTTCTGCCCATTTGTTGCTGTCCATCCCACAGGAAAATGAAGAAGGATACACAAAAATATGCAAAACAAACATTGAAATAAAATTTGTGGAGCCTCTAAAACATCCTAAATAGAGGGAGGATTAAATATATTACGGTATATTATAAAGTATGTGGCTATTTAAAATGAATGACATAGAACTGTACTTAGAGTTCTATACAGAAGGAACTTAGTATGTTGATAAATATAAAAAGCAAATTTAGGAATAGTGTCATATAATGCTATTTTAAAAATATGTATAAATATCTACCTATACATTCATTCATCTATATATTCATGCTTTAATATGTAAACAGGTGCAAAAAGATACAATCTGAACTGCTAACAGTTTCTTGCTAGTTGACTGTTTATTGCACAAATATCATTTTCATATTTTAAATAATTTTTTCAAAGTATTTTCACATAATTTATGTTTCAGTATTATGCTTATTTATTCATTAATATACCGTAACAAATTGAGACTGCTTTCTTTCTTCCATTCTTAGCTTACTAAGCTTTATCAAGTGGGTATTTTATTTTTATTCACATTTCTTCGGCTACTAATTTGACTCCTCAATATTACTCCTACAGAAATACATGTATTAGGATATATATACACAAAATATTTTTGTAATAGTTAAAGTTAAAAGAAAATACCCAATTAGTTAACAACAGAGAGAAAGTTAAATCCTGGCAGGTGGACATAATGAGGTATGCAGCTGTCAAAAGGAGCCTTTTTTGCATTTATGTCTATGATTTTGTTCATTTAATAAACTGATATACCCTTTTGCTAATATTTTCTTTTGCATCCTTGTATCTTATTCATATGTAAAATTAGTCTGTATAGCTTTTGCTGTTATTATCTTTCATTACTAGGTTGTGTTATTAGAATTAATCTAATCTCATCAAAAGTGTAGGCATCTTTTGTCGTTTTCCTGTGATTTTGAGTTCCTTTATACTATATACAAATTATGTTTTCTTTTAAAATCATGAAAAGAACTGGCTGAAAAGCCATTTCATCCTGGGTGTTTTTTGACCCTCAATTTTAATTGCCTTTTCAGTTTGTTTAGTAGTAATGGGGGAAGAAGAGAGGACACTGCAGAAAGTTGAACAGGTTTTGCTTTTGGAGGAAGCTTCATTTAAGTAAAAGCCTTGAGGTGAAAAGAACATCCTGAGATCAAGCAAAGCATGAGGGTGATCTTGCTTCCGAGAGGAGAGTGGAGAGGAATGGACAAAGGCAAGGCAGGCAGAGCCTCAGAAGAGCAGCAGAAGCATCCTGGTGACCAGAGGCAGCTTCAGTTTGGGCAACATCTGGGGTCCCTGGGTAAAAGAAGGCTTGGAGAGCATTAGGTAGTCTCAAAGCTCCCAAATTTAAGACAAAATTACATTTGCTTTGCTAATGGAGTCTATGAGAATCCTGCTTATTCAAAAGGTCAAAAAGTAGAGATTTGGGACAAAACCTCATAGTTTGGAAGAATCAGTGACTGGGCCTCAAATCCTCTCCAATTCTGAGAGAGGATTTGAGGCTCTCAAAGCGGCCACTCCTTTGAGGATGGAAGCCATCTCCATTGACCATGGGAATCTGTCCTTCACCTTAAAACCAGCTCTTAGTAACACATAGTTTCTGAATAATATTTTTTCAACAGATATTTTAAATAATTTTAGTTTTAGAATATTTGCAGGTAGTTCAGAAAATGCATACATAGTATTCCCATTTCCCCCTAATGTTAATGTTTTGTAATTACTGGCACAAAACTATAATTAAAACTACAAACTATATTCAGATTTTGCCACTTGTTCCATTGAGGTTCTTTGTCTTTCAGGATCAAATGTAGGCTGACATGTGGCATTTAGGTATGTCTCCTCGCTCTCCTCTAATCTGTTGGAGTGTCTCAGTTTTCCTTGCTTTTAATAGTCTTACGAGCATTGAAGAGTATTGGGCAGATATTTTGTAGAATGTCCTTCAGTCAGTATTAGTCTGGTGCTTTCTCATGGTTTGAGTGAAAGCATGCAAAAAATACCACAGAGGGAAGATGATCTTCTGCTGTGGACTCAATCTTGTGTCCCCCTAACCCCAAATGCATATGTTGAAGCCCATAATCCCTCGTTTGACAGTATTTGAAGAGGGAGCCTTTAGAAGATAATTGTGCCATAAGAGTCAAGCCCTCATGAATGGGGTTAGTGTCCTTATAAGAAGCAACAGGGGTCACATAGGATTTTCAGAGCAGTGCAACTATTCTTTGTGATACTACAATGGTAGATACCTGTCATTATACATTTGTCCAGACCCATAGAATGCACAACACCCAGAGTGGATCCTACATCAATTCTGAACTGTGAGTGCTAATGATGGATCGATATAGGTTTGTCAATTGTTGATAATGAGGGTAGATGTTGATAATGAGGGTGGCTATGCCTACAAGTACGTTAGGGCAGGGAGTATAGGGGAAATCTGTGCCGTCCTCTCAGTTTTGCTCTAAACCTAAAACTACTCTAAGTAATATTTTAAAAAAAGAAGAGATGAGAGAGATAAGTGCTCTCTCTGCCACGTAAAGGTACTGTGGGAAAACTGCTCTCCATAAACCACGAAGAGGACCCTCACAAGACACTGAACCTGCAGCACCTTAACCTTGGACTTTCCAGCCCCCAGAACCATGAGAAATAAATGCTCGCTGTTTAAGCCACCTGGTCTATGGTAATTTGTTGTAACAGCCTGAGCTAAGAGACTTTCTCATAAGATACCAGGAGTACATGGTATCAGTATAGTTGATAAAACTATGTAACTATCACTGATGATGTAAACCCTGATCTCTTGGTTAAGGTAGAGATTTATAGGTTTTGTCACTTTAATTTTACTGTTTTTCTCTTTTCATACTCTTTTTATTTATAGGTTAGTCACTAAATCCAGCCCACACTCAAAGGGAGAGAAATTATCTCCATCTCCATATATTATTTGACATTCTATATGGAAGATTTGTCCCTCTCTCCCATTTATTTGTTCCTTCATTCATTTATTCATTCATTCAATTAACTGTTTATATGAGTATAGTCTCATGGATACTTACTTTATACAATAGGTTACAATCAAATACTATCATTATTTATTTTGTTGCTCAAACTTAAAGTTCTTTTAACTAGTCCCCTGGGTACATTTGTTAATTGCCCACCCCCCCTTCCTCAAACATGAGATAGTCCCGGCTCTCCCACCACCAGACTATAAACTCCTGGACCCACACAGTTCTGT
This sequence comes from Tonatia bakeri, assembly GCA_004024845.1. Taxonomy (NCBI): domain Eukaryota; kingdom Metazoa; phylum Chordata; class Mammalia; order Chiroptera; family Phyllostomidae; genus Tonatia; species Tonatia bakeri. The sequence goes on along the minus strand of PVIA01004414.1, from coordinate 127,769 downwards.
GTAGGGCCCCTTTGTTTTCCTCCATTATATTTCATATAATCATTGAGTAGAGTAAATATTTATTGAATACCTGTTGAGGGGTGGTAAGTGTACAGAGACATGGAGACAGAGCTGTCCTTCTACCACAAGGTAAATCTATATGAAAATAATTTTAGCCAGATAATTCTGTGCCCTAATCTTATAGGACACAGGGTGGGATAGAGGGGGTGGGGACAGAAATGTGAAAGAAATCGAGGGCAAATAAAGCACACTTAAGGAAAAAATGAAGACATCTTCAAGATGATTTTCACTTGTAAAGAGCTGTTTATATCAAAGCCTATTTCCCCTTAATATAAACTTTGACTTCCCTCCTTCTGCAATGTCACATCTGTGTTAAGCATTCTGGCCTTTCCTGCAAAACTGCCTATTTACAAAGAAGAGCCACCAATTTTAGAAAATCAAAACCCTAAAGACTAATTTTAAAACAACATAAATTTTGTAAAAAAAAAATCAACTAACATTTACCCAACATTAAAAGGAAACACTACAAGTTTTAATTACCCTAATTTTAAAAAACCCAACTGTTACTATTGCAATAATCAATTCCAAAGCTGCATATACTAATGGGATAAACACACTACTGTGATACTTGAAAGCTCTTGACCCTAATGTACTAGAGATGTGTGATTCTCTAATTAGGATTCACACCCTCACGTACTATTACATTTATCAGCCGAGGACTGCATTTGTAAATTCCTGCCTGGGAGCAAAATGCCAAGCGTTCAAAGGCCAAGTCTAAACAGTGAAAATGAAGCAGAATATCAAGTCATTACGGAACAAATTCAGGCAGTGTAGACAACAATCACGGAGGCCAAAGCTTCATCCTAGGCTCTGGGACAAATAAACAAGCTATGTGTGAAGCCACAGCTCCATGTAGAAACGATGGGTTAAATGTGCTTATTAAGGTAAAGTTTAACAAGCTTGCTTGCTATTTATTCCAATTAAGAAAACAAAAACTAACTATGTAGAGACAATTATATTATGATTGAATTCAGAAAATAAACTACCTGCAGGAAGGACATTCCCATAACCCTGGTTAGTGCCTTAACTAGGTTTGCAATGCCGTTGAAAGAAGGTTGGGGGAGGAGTGAACTCATCAGTAGAGGAAGTCTACTTTTCTCCTTGTTTTGTATTTGAAGTCATCGGATTGGACACACTGCTAGCCCAAGGAGTGCCTAATTTCCTAATGTGTTCTGAAGCAGGCCGTCTGCACCTTCCACGGAGTCAAAGCCAGGGTGCGCAGTGCTGTATACCGACAGCTTCTATAAATACTCTACTCCCCTAACTTACCTCAGGAAACACACCACCGACCCCCAGTTGACGCAATGATTTACGTAAAATGAAGCCCCCCGTGTCTCTGTATCCCTGTCATCCATCTGCAGTGTTGTTCCCGGGCAGGGCAGCTTTAACGGAGCAGATGATGAGCCTGTCTACCGAAAATGACCACCGCACACACCCGCACACACACCCCCATCGCGGTTCTCACCCACGCGTCTGCACATGTTCTACACAAAGGGAAGCGAAGAAAACAGAGCCTCCAACTTCCTACATTTCCAGCGCTAACACTTCTTGCTCCTCACTCCGCAGGTATTTCACAGCACAGTGTCCCGGGCGGCTGGGGACATGAGAGCAGAGACCTTTGTTATGGAGGGAAGTGGGGTCTCTGCCTCAGAAAAGCCTTAGGGATGAAAGGGGTCCTGGTCCCTCCTGTTTGGGATGCCAATTTGCAACAGTGAGCAGTAGAAATAAAATTATTTGTTTGGGGAAGCTAGCCTCGGTGGTGAGGACAATGTGACGAGTGCATGGTGGTCCCTGTCTGTCCCATTTTTGTCACTATTAATGGTGTCTATTTGGAAGGGTTCTTTAGAAAGATAAAGTCTAATTTTTTCCATTTATAACACTAAAATGTTTTCCCCTAAAAGTGCCTTAAACAAAATATTTTAGATAAGATTTATTTCATTATTAATGGGGATTAGGCAGGCTGGGTAAGACAGGTTTTGTCCATGTTTTTCCCGTCTTAAGTAAAATTGAACGGAAGCAACTGGGGGAACAGACGCTAAATCCCTTTTCATACATATTCCAACTACTGTGTACCAAAGACCAGTCTTTACCCTGAGTTTCACTGCATCTGGTTATTGTCGCTATACATTTATCATGGGTACACAGTTTATCTGGAAATATTTGAGGTTTTCACTTTCATTTAGCATAAAGGCACATATGGACCAAAATTATAAGCATAAACCTTGAAATGTCCAGTGCCTCATAGTCGTTCTAACTCTGAAATTCTGAAGATATGAGGATGATTCAAATGAATTTGGCTTTTGTATTAAGAAAAGACAGAGCCCCAGCCAGGTGTTCAGTTGTTTGCGGTGTCACCCCGATACACTAAGGCTGTGGGTTTGATCCCAGTTGGGGCACGTAACAAGAAATCAATGTTTCTCTTTCTCTTCCTCCTTCCCCTCTTTCACTCTAAAATCAATACATTTAAAAAAATTAAAAGATAAAAGGTAGACAGTAATATTAAAAGGAACTTTTTAAAATATTAAGACATGGTCTTTTTACAACTAGCGAAGCATACTAAAAGGTTCAGTGATAAGAGACCAGACAGGGAAGGCATTGGGTCAATTTAATACAAGATGATTTAACTATAGGAAACCTAAAAAATCAAAAATATGCTTATCTAATATCTTTGTACATAAGCACATGTGACTGTGATTAAATCCAGATGGTAACTTTTCCAAGCCCTGGCCAGGCATCCCCTCTGTTGGGGGGACATCGTGCCACAGCAGCAGCAACTGGGAAGGAGAGAGGAGCAAGTGGCAGTGGCCGAGCTGGCAGGCACAGCAAGACCTCAAGGGCTCCAGTCAGCTGTGGCGTGAGGGGATGTTCGCCCAGCATGGCTGTCTTTACTCATTGTCCAAGAGAAACTTAGAGTATAGATTTTATGAGCTTCCTTATTTTTTTAAACATTGGAAATTATTTTTCCCCCATAAAATTTTCTGGCCAACTGAAATAAGGTTGGATGAGGCCTTCAAGAAGCCCGTTTCTGTCTCAGATGTAGAAACATTCTGCAGGAGCAGAGCAGAGCTGATCCTGGGTAGGCCATCAGTCAGACTGGAGCTGCCGTTTACTGGATTCACTGACGTGGGCAGTTTGGAGGGTACAAATCCAACTTGCATGGACACTGCTATGGCCTGAGTGTTTGTCTCCCTCTCCCCGTAAAAAAACCCAGCTACGCGTTAAAGCCCTAAGCCCCTGGTAATGGTATTCAGAGGTGGGGCCTTTGGGAGGTAATGAAGTTTAGATAAGGTCATACAGGCAGGGCCAGAGCCCTCATCAAGAACCTGACAACATCAGCACCTCGATCCGACTTCCAGTCTCCAGAACTATGAGAAATAAGTATTTCTTCTTTAAGCCACCAGTCTATTTTTTTGTTATAGCAGCTCAGATGGACTAAGACAGATACTTAACTTAAAATTACTGAATAACTCTTGATAAAGCTCAATATCTTTATTGCCAAAATGAATTTTAAATTTCACATTAATATATGTGATGGTAACATAATGTTCTGTTTTTATGAGATTTTAAGAAGGGACAAAGAAGTCCTTTATGGTGTTTGGCCGCCAGGACTGCCCAAATTTTATGGCAGGCAGAGCTTAAGGGGGACTTGGGCCATGAAGTTGGCCAGCCCACAAACACCATAGATTCCAGCTGAGCCAAGCACAGTCCTTTCTTGCTCTGTGCTCCTGGAGATGCCACGGGGGAGAGGAAGAGGCAACACGAGGCTCCGGGAGACAGGACCAAGGGCAGGCAAGCTTATCGGTGTTGCAGGCAAGGAAAAGGTAGACCACACACATCCAGATATCAATAATGAGAAAAACAAAGATGGAACAAGGTAAAACCCAAAAGGAGGAAGCTCTGGAGGAAGACTCTTAACACCACGTGTACACTAGGGCATCCCTTAGACAGGTACCCTCAGTTGGCCTCCTCCAGGAGACAATCTCAAAGGTATTCAAGGCAGTCAGACAAGGTTAGACTCGTGAGATTCAGAACGTCCATGGAAGGATCTCAAGCTCAGTATCTTTATTGCCAAAATGAATTTTAAATTTCACATTAATATATGTGATGGTAACATAATGTTCTGTTTTTATGAGACTTGAGGAAGGGACAGAGAAGTCCTTTATGGTGTTTGGCTGCCAGGACTGCCCAATTTTATGGCAGGCAGAGCCTAAGAGGAACTGGGGCCATGAAGTGCACCACAAATGAAACACAAATATTAAATGAAAGTATGAGACATGGAGCTGTTGGAATGCTGCTCTACATCTGGTACAAAGTTGCAGGGAGATGAGTTAAAGCTCAGAGATGCTCAAAGGTGCTGCTTACACCTGTCATTATTATTTTTTAATTTTTATTATTTATTTTTTGTTGTCCTTCAATTACAGTTGTCCCCATATTCCCCCATTACTCTCCCCCTGCCCTCCCCTCCCCCACCTCCCATATTCAATCCTCTGCCCACCCCGTTGTCTTTCTCCACGGGTCCTTTACACATGTTCCTTGATGACCCTTCCTCTTTTCTCCTCCATTCTCCCCCTCCTCCCCCCAGTTACTGTCAGTTTGTTCTTTATCCCTGTCATTGTAAGCCTTTACAATGGAACACCACTTTAAAGATATAAAGAAAAACATTTTGGCATAATGGTGAGGGCAGAACCAGGAGTAAAAAAATCACCCTTGCATGACAATGAGGTAAACCAATAGGAAACCCCCCCAAAAGAGCGAGCCAATGACTCTCCCAAGTCCCATACCACTCAGTATATTTTCTTGAAGAAGCCATTTACACAGGTCTAAGTCCCAATGAGTGGCATGTGTGATATTCCCCAATGTCACCAAAACCTCAGCACTGTATCACAAATCAGTGGAACCACGCACTCACATCCGCAGTGTCAACCACAGTTTAACACCGTGTGCTGCCTGGGACACGGCCGCCATCCCTTTAGAATCTAAGCTGATTTTCAAAGGATCTGTAGGGAATCGTGAAATCCAGTTTTTCTTTGTGCGAGCACTGAGGAGACCTCCTGCATCCTCTATCCCACTCAGCCCCCCGTTTTCTGCCCTACACATTGAGCACCCCCC
>PVIA01004414.1:0-122500 GCA_004024845.1 Tonatia bakeri | reverse complement strand
TTTGTATTGACTTTGGTTGCTTCACTCTCACTCCATTTTAAGATGTTGTTTGCTTTGTACCTCATTCAGTTATGCCGTTGAGTTCTTTAGGTGGCAGGTATGTACCAACTCATTCTAGCCACACATCATCTCCTTGGAAGCAGGTAGGGGTTACGTTAGTAAGTAAACGAGTAAATAGTTTTTTTAAACAAAGATCTTTAGAACCACTATGGGTTGAATTGTGCCTGCCTCTCCCCACCCCAAGTTCGTATGTTCAAGTCCTAACCCCTAGTGCCTCAAAATGTGACCTTGTTTGGCAATCTTTACAGATGTGGTCGAGTGCAAATGAGATCATCAGGACGAACTCTGACGCAATATGACTGGTATCCTCCTAAAACGGGGAAATTGGGACAGAGGTGATAGCTGCAGAGAGGAAATGAAACACAGACAGATGGAAACGCCAACCAAGAACACATCCTAAATCACAGGGTAGGGAGGACACAGATCAAAAGACTGGGATTTGGAGGCACAGACCTCACAGAAGTACCAAGTCAGAGGAGAGGCACGTGTCTGACGTGCCGGCAGTACAGGAGGAGACGGGGTGTGTCCGAGGAAGCCCGGCACTGCATGACACCATCTCTCTGAGCAGCTGATTAATTTCATTCAATTGATTATTTTTTCAGTGTGATAATTAATTTTATGTCCCCTTAGCTGGGTCCCAGAAATTTGGTCAAACACTGAATGTTTCTGTGATGACGTTTTGGGGATTTTTTTGGAGGGGGGACTATGATTAACATTTAAATCAGTGGACTTTGAGTTGAGCAGATTATCCTCCACTATGTGGTGGTCTTTAGCCAATCAGCTGAAGTTCTCAACAGAACAAAGACTGACCTTCCCTAACAACCAGGGATTTGCCAACAGACTGCCTTTGGACTCAAACTAACACTCTTCCCTGAGTCCTCAGCTTATGCCATCAGATGTTGGACTAGCCACACCTCACAATCATGTTAAGTCAATTCCTTAAATCTATTTCCCTCTCCCTCTACACACACACACACACACACACACACACACACACACTCACACACACAGTTGGTACTGCTTCTCTGGAGAATCCTGATCGTTACATTGAACACCTACCATAAATAATACATTTAACCTTTTTGAAGCTAATAGTAAGCCAGAAAATACATTGGGTACTTAATGTGGGTTATTTCATTTGAGATTCATACATCTTGAAGTAGATACTGCTATTTTCCAAAGTTTACAAATGAGGAAACTGAGATGCAAGATTACATAACTTGCCCAAGTCACTGAGCTAGAGTGTCTGCCATTCTGACATCAGAATGCATAATGTTAGCTTCTGTGTTACAATAGTCAATGTACCCAGGTACCTTGACACGGCACCTGCCTTTACTGGGTACTGGATGTACTGGTTTGGCCAAAAAGTCTGGATGGTTTATTTCATGAAATGAAAGACATGTTTTTCATTTTCACCAATAACTTCATCGATGCAGATATTTTAAGTGTGTCAGCTATCTCTCTCGTGGTATAACACTAATTGTTCTCCATGTCTTGATTTGACCACTATGAACTTCAGCTGGTCTACCCCGCCATGGAACATTGCCCAGTGAGAAACCTCCAGCATGAAACTTCACAAACCACTTGTGATATTTCTGATCAATCATAGCATCTTCTCCATACACTGCACAATTTTTTTGGCATTCAGTTGTATTTTTACCTTTCTTGAAATAAAGCACAGTATGCCAAAAATGTCACTTATTTTCTTTAATCTTCAATATTAAAATGGCTACACAAAAATTCACCAATCTGGATATTTTAAATGCCCACTGATATGACAGCTGTCACAATACAATCTAATAAAATTGTTTCAAATGACATTAAAGACAACTAAGTGCTAACTAGAGCCATTGTATAGAAAAAAAAACCACAATAAACTTTTTGGCCAGTCCAATATAAGGAATAAACCTAGTACTATACTGAGTGCTCCAGAAATTTTTGCTTGACTATTGTAAAAAGTAAAAAATAAAAATAAGTAAAAAATAAATACAATGAAAAAATAAAACACTAGGCCACCAGGTTAAACAGGCATCAAAGTTTGAGGAAGTAAAGGCCATAAACCATGGTATTCGGCATACTATTTCAGTGTCAGAAAAGGCGGAGTGGTAGCAGCCAATGAAGGCCACAGTGGCCATATGCCCACAGTCCATTCCCAGGCTGCACGGACCAGGCGTAAGATTTTAAAGGGGCATTACATTCCATACAAAAGTGGTTCTAACTTATACCTGGAAATTACTGAACCTTAAGAAAGAATGATGCTCAGATAGTATAATGTTAGTCTCTATGTAGAAAACTGATGTAGATTTCTGTTTTAAAATTTTTTTCTCTTGTATAGTTTAAGGTTTATAACTCCTAGAGAGATTTGTGTGCATCCTGAACACAGGCTCATTGTGTGCAGGACAAAAGTGGAGCAAAGCCTCCTGCAGGCACGATGTTTTTCCAGGCAAGACCATGAGTCCACCAGGAGTTGCCCATTAAACGTGTGTCTTTTTACAACCACCTGGATCACTTCCTATTACTCATAACAGGGTTAGTTACAAATGAGATGTTGAAAGTATAAGGCCTTCTACCTCGACCAAGGTACTTTCCATTTTGTTAAGAATATATAAAAGTAAGCAACAGAAAAGAGAGACATTTCCTGCCAGTTAACGAGATGCTAGTTAAGAGCCCCAGGCAAAGCCCAAGGGCCTTAAAGGAGACGTCCATGAATTGCTAAGAAAGGCCTCCAGGGAGGTTACCACTGGGGATGAAGGGGGGTGCAGGCCCACCTCAGGGAGATACTCACCTCCGCAACAGGGGGAAGCGCATGGACTAAGAAGACAAACATGGAACAATTCAAGGAATCTTTTCTCTTAGTTTTCATCTGAAATCAGATCCAGCAACGCTACAGCTTTTTCATGGAAAGAAAACCACGACATCTTATGTGTTCCTCCTTGTTTTCTCATTTGTTTGTTTTTCAAATCTGTCACTTCCTTTCCCTTCCATGTCCTGGACAACTCCACGGGGAGGATCTGATTACAGGCCTGGCATGAGGAATTTTAATAAAAGCACTTATGATGGATGCCTGCTCTCCCCTATACTTCATTTTGGTTCTAAATTACATACACTGCTGTTCTGCTTTGCTGTGCCCTAGGATCAAAATGAAACCAAACTTCCACAAAAAATATCCAAGTTGGGCTAATCTTAAAGCACTAATAAATTCACTTCCTAGAAATATTCACAACATGCCATTCCCACTTGATTAAAGATTTTTAAAAATCAATTTTGGTTTGAAGTAGCCTGGTGCCTGGAGCTGATAGGATATATTGCTTTTGGCTTTGGTGCCCAAAACGTCTGCTGACAGAGAAACTGAAAAGCAGCAGAATGATCTCCGAGTGTCCAGGGGAAAAAAGCTAGAAGTCTTCTACTGCTGCATGTCCCAAGTTCACTCCCCACCACTCCCCTCTCTACTGGTCTCGCTTCTGTGACGCTTCTATGGGCCGTCCCTCTGCACTTTGTTTCTGCTTGGTTTCTCCTGGCACACCAGCACACAGCGCTCCGAAGTAGGTCAGAAATGCCAGCGAGGACCAGCTGACCCACCAAAAGCATATGGCGCAACGCAGACAGTGCCCACGGATCGAACTGAGGAGAGCTGGGTGAGTTGTACATCATTCACCCTACAAAACCCAGTATCTGTTTTTGCTATCAACAAGGGGCATGTTTGTATAATCCTCCTACATCCGGGCCTCAGTCTCTCCAACACTGTCATGAGCCATTAAGCATTGCTCCGAATTTGCCTGAAAACCTAGGGTTAGCAGTGACTACCCTTAAGAAGACAGTTTAGTAACCGTCTGCTGTTAACTTAATCATTCACCTGGACTCAAGCTGCTCACCAGAACACCCCTTCCAGTTGCTTACATACTCTCACTGTGAGGAATTTGGTAAATGAAGTGTTCTCCATCTTCGTCACATAGTCACGTAAGTATTTTCAAGTATACAGACCACACCAACATGAGCAATGTTTTGACACACGTTTGTGAGATACTTGCTCATATAAAGAACTTAACAGAGGCAAAGGGGGCGGAGTCCTTAGAGCATCCCTTCTTAATTTAGTATTGAATACATTGCGATGCTGTGGGAAAGCTTGCTGCTATGATAAAGGGAAAGTCAGGGAAAATGCATTGAAGATGCCACTCACAGTGATGGGTCTTCCAGGTTGGGCAATATCTTTAGGGACACTGGCTCTGTCCCCAAACTTTTGGCGGGATAGAACAGTAGGGATGTCAGTCTTCACTCCTGAGTTTTAAAACCAGATGAAAGGAGGACACAGAAGAGCAATGTTTTACTTAGATTTTTCTTTTCTTCTGGGGAGGATTTACATAATAACATTTCTCCCTTCCCTATTATCTTGTCAAATTTCACATTCCTGGTCTGGTTCACACATCTTCATTTTTCTAGTTTTCTGACAATGTTGGTGAAGCAAAGGCAGTTATTAGTATAAAGAGTAATTGACTGTTTCAGTGTTATAAGGAACTTGATCTTAGATTCAGATACTTAAAGTAAGTTTTAAGACACTTTGTCACCAGTGCCTCGAGGGTGGAGGGTTTTAAATGACCAGTTTTATGATAGGCAGAAAGGTCAGCAAAATTGGGAAGAACTGCATTTCCCAAAATTGTTATTGGTTTCTTGACATGCTGATTCCCACTATAAGATACTGCGAACTTGGTCTAATTCAGATCCTCCTACGTGCTAAATGAAATGTGTCATTCCTCTTCCTGCTCTCCAGTGATCACACTCAAGGAGAATGTAGCTGTTTTCATGCCATTCCAGCACGGATTACATATTCAAAATATAAATCATATCATTAGTGATTAAATGGCACTCTACACTTATAAGCTACTTTAAAGTCAATAACATTTTTAGTTCCTGTTTATATTTGCAACTGAGAAATATTAGACCTTCCATTTTGCAAGTAGAAAAACACACTTTTATACAGTAAGTGATTCTAAAGAACATCAAGTTCCTCAGCCAGAGCGAGAAAAGACCCCCCTTAACTGCTGTTTCCTCCTTCTGTCCCCAGGTAACTCGGTTTCCTGGGAACGATGGTTCGTTCCCCACCCACTATACATCCCCAGCCCTTTTATAAATGAGCTGGGCTTGGAAGTAGAGATGTACTTTACATGTATAATGGGAGTAAATTTTTCAAGCTAAAATTCAAATCTTTGGGATAGCCTGACATGAATTTTTCAGTCCCTGTAACAGCTCCAGCACTATTACAATTAGGTCATTTCTAGTCATGACACTTGTCAGTAAATACTTTTCCTTCAGACTGCCACTTGTTCTAGTCATTTACTGAGGTATGTGGAGCTTCACCTTATGTCATTCTTGTGCAATGACTTTAGAAAATGACTCCACGGCTTTCCTGGGGGAGCTGTGTGAGGAAGAAACCACAGCCTGTTTGCCCTACAACATCAACCACGTTTAATCGGAGTCATCCAGGTTAAAAATACTTCGAGTTAAAAGACCTTTCATAATTATGGATGGGTAGCCCCACAGCATAAGGATGTACAGAAATCAATAAAATGTTTCTCTTGTGCTTTAATAAAAAGGAAACCACAGTTAATTTGTCATGACGTGCTCACTGCATGCCTTTCTGTAAATTTTGGCCAAGCTGCAAAGATTAAGCTCACCTCTCATGAATAAGACTAGTGACTTGATTTATACTCACACAAGATAGCAAGACTAAAAAACAGTTGCTTAAAAATTATGTAAGTGGGACCCTGGCCTGGTGGTTCAGTTGGTTAGAGTGTCGCCCATACACCAAAAGGTTGTGGGTTCAATTCCTGGTTGGGTATACAAAGGAGGCAATCAATAGATGACAGTTACTCATAAACTTTTATATTTGTACAACTGAATACATTAAAAATGGGCCTTTCTAATCTGTTTTAAGAGCTTCCAAATATGGTGTTTCAATAAGTATAAACCTACTAGTTAAAACTGTTAAAATATAGCACCTACTGCATTTAACATTAGGGGATATTTACATTTATTGCTCTATTTTCAACAAATGCTTCGAAAAAACTGAGGATGAGATTGAAAAATATCTTTTATTATTTAGTAGTCAGGCCCACTTAGTTCTATGCATATTAGTGCAATAAATTTTTCAGCTGTAATAGTCTTAAAATCTAGTTTAAAAAATACCACCTATAATAAGACCTTAAGTTGCTCTAACATGAATTGAGATTTGGGAGTGGGGGAGCATTTTTCAATTATATAACTCTGGTTTTAGCTACTTTTGAGTAGTGTAATAGTGTTTTCAAGTACAAAAGAAAATGGTTTTTAAATCAATGTTTATTTCAGTATTTTTCAATCTTTGGAAATTAAATTGTTCTTTCATGTGTATTTTATACTATTTAACTGTATTAGTTTAATAATGTAAATAAAAATGTATGTGTTTATGTATATGTACTTATTTATTGAGTGTGTTATAAAAATTAACCTGTAGGCTGTGTAATTATAAAATGTAGTTCACTGGTCTCCATGATAGATGGATGCATATGTAAAACGAGATATAAGCACTTCAAATGCAGTAGAATATTCCAATGAAAGTTTCATTTCATATTATAAGTAAGCACATTCTACATCACATTTGTTATGTGAATTCAATAACAAGATAAGGAGATATTTTTGCAGGCCAACTACTGTTCCTCCTAATTGAGTCATGCCTATTGGGTGCAAGCTGTTTCTGCTGCTGTGGTTCTGGGACCTTGCTGGTCTCCCAATGCAGCCAGACCACTGGGAAGGCAGTGCACGTTTGAGAAAGGTCGTTTCCTGAAATGAGATGGTGATCTCTGGAGAGAGTAAGACCTTATTTTCTTAAACCCTGTGATGTTCATGCTTCTGTTTAAATACCAACACTCTATAAAAATCACAGCCATTTATCTTACAATTTAAGAATTCTTCACAGTTGCCACATAGTTTCACTACAGAAAAAAATGGGAAGTAAATTTCTTTACTATTCCCAAATCAGATAACAGAATTCACATCTTTCTCCTTGTGTTATTTTTCTGAGGCTTTCTGGTAAGTAGTCTGAACTTTGTGTGAGCATCGTATCAGGTGCGCAAAATCATCATTTAACTTGGGAAGTGGGGATTATTTGTTTTGCTGGCAGCTATAAGTATATTTTAAAGTTATAGTTAACTATCAATAAAATCAATCACATAGTTTTAAAGGATTAAAAACTTGTTTATATATATATATAATATATTTAAATGACAGTAAAATAGTGTTTATTCCCTCTATAAGGAATGTTTTTGAAAATAAGATAGAACTTTTCTGACAGCAAATATAGTACATACTCATTGTTAAAAATTTAACTATGAAAGAGTAAAATAATAAAATAATGTCAGAACAATGTGAATTCTCATGTGAAATGGGTGGAAAAGTAAATCAATAACCACTTGGAAAAACAGTTTGGCATTTTCTATTAGGACTGAAAACACACCTTCATGGGATCTAACCACTGCACTCTGGGCACACAGCTGCAGAGAAACCCTTAGACACTGAGCATGGGGCAACGCATACTATAGTCTTCTTAGCAACATCCTACACAATAACTCTAAACTGGCAACAAATAAGATGTCCACTAAAAATAGAATAACTTGTTGAAAGCTCACACATGGAATAATCTGCAACAGCGATTCTGTCAACTGGTGTGCCACAATAAGTTTTAAAACATGCAATACCTGATTATTCAGTCAGGGGTACTGACCTCTTTCCCTTAGACAGTCAAATAAAAAAAAAAAAATGACAACAGCCAACACAACAGTAGCTGTCTGGTGTGAATGCCCTGTCTTGAAACATAAACCGATGTTGCATAATAGAATTGCATCTGATTGGTTAATTCTTGGTACCAGAAATCCTTACATACAACTGAGTTATTAAAAAGTCACTTTGGAGCAAAAAGGGTAAGTAATTACTATTATTCTTTTGGTAAATCATTCAAAGTTATAACTATGATTTAGTCAGTTTGGCAAAAAATATTTTTCTTGGGTGTGCCACAGAATTTTAGTAGTTAGTTTAAGCGTACCGTGGCATAAAGGTTGAAAATCGCTGTTCTACGGCAAAGAAAGCAAATGAACTACAGGTCCACACTACGTGGAATAGTGCATAGAAATGTAAATAAACCGCTGCTACACGCTATGTGGAATTCTGCATAAAAATATCTGTAAAAGAGCTACTGTTAATGCTACAGGAGTCGTGGTATAGAAATACGTGAAAGCTGCATGTCATGTAGAACACTATATAGCACTGAAAAGTAGACTCTAGCTGCATGCTATGTTTATTTGGAATGGGTCTATGTCCACATGGATCTCACAAATATAATGTTTAGAATAGATTCATCACAGGAAAGTAAATATTCTAATTTATGGAGTTCAAAAGAAGAAAACTAAATATGTATAAGATGGGCCAAAAGCAGGTTTACAGTTGTTCATAAGGAAAATAATATGATAATTAATAAATAAAAAACTGTGTTTCACATATTCACAATTTTAAACTTACTTTTGCCCCACACTGTATATTTTAATGATATGTACATCAGGCCTAAAGCTGTAAACCAGGGAATGGTTATCCCAAATCTGAACAATGATTATCTCTTCTCTTAGTCAGTTTGGGCTGAAGTAGCAACAATACCACAAGTTGGCGGCTTAAACACCAAACGTTTCTCGCAGTTCTGGAAGGTGGGAAATCCAAGGTCAAGCTGCCAGCCTTGAGAGTGCTAGGGTGAATATGGAAATACTTATTTGGGTGAAAGGAAATTAGGAACAGTACTATTTTTTTCTATTATCACTTTAATTTCTAGATTTGGTTTTCCACACAGCTGGTGGACCTAGAACTCCATACAACCACTGAGAAGCTGAGAGCAGCTGAGAGGATAAGTCAGAATTTCTTTTGGTGTGATGTGTCTTTCTCCCTCTCTCTCCTCCTTTTTATAAGCATTCCGATGCATTCTGGGTCCAGAATCCTTGGCTGGGACACCATCAGAATCCAGTCTTTGTTCCCAGCAAACCAGTCATTTAATCCAGTTCCTATGACACAATTAATCTCATATGAACCCAGGCATTTCATCTACACAATGGTCTTCTAGACTTCTCCTCAACCTTACTTTAGAAAACAGTGATTTTCAGATGCACTATTTCCTGCTTGAAGAAACATGTGTTTTAACTTACATATTTACCACATGTTTCCTTCCAGGATACAATGTACTTAGATTGGAAATGTACAGAAGAACCCTTGCAATATCAGCAGTGGGTGCTTTGGAATTACCTGGACTCTTCCCCCTTTCACAAAGATTTAAAGGCATTACGATATAATGAGGCAAACAAGAGCTGTGGAGTCAAACCCAGGTTTAAATGCCAATGTTGTGATTTTCTGATTATATAAGTTTCTGAAGCTTCTAATCTCTCATCTGCCAAATCAGGACAATAAAACCTATTTCACAGGGTGCTGATGAGGATTACATGAGGAAAAAAAAACAAAAAGCAAAAATCTATCTCGTGCTTCTCAAAATTCCTCAGAGTACTTTGCTCTGGGCCAGAGCAAACCATGGTGCAGCCTGCTGGAGCATAAATTTTATTGTAAGATTGAGGAGTGAGGGTAGTTAAAGTAATGTGACTCATAAATAATGCAGAACACTGGGCACATATTAAAACAAGCATGTATCAGAGTTCAAAATTCACATGGATATCTAAGCCAAAGCAGAAAACCTCTAAGAAGTTTGACTTTCAGTGAGCTGCCACAAATTTCACGCTGCTCTTCCATGAGCTACATCTTGGTGACAATTTTTAGAAGCAATAATACATGCACATCTTGTGCATTGCCAAGCACTTAATAGATGCTCAATACGCAGTAAGGATAAAATTTCCTGATCTAGGTAGCATTTCCTTTTTTAGTAGAGACTCTTCATGAAGTTAGCGTCGCACGTCATGCCAACTATAATATCACCCACGGGGATGAGCAAGCAGTTGGTGACGCAGCAGAGATCAAAGCCCAGCGCCTCTGTGACAGTGTCAATGACCCCATGAACTTAGTAGACTAGGAAAGGAAGGTGATTTGGGGGGCATCAAGAATTTGGGGGAGGGTTGGTAGCCTGAGGCAAAGCCTATTTGCTCCATGCAGTCATTAGCTTTTGGAAATAGCGACCTAGATCTCTTCACTAAAATGAGGTAGAGTAGGCCCCCCTTCTCTGTGGGGGCCCCAGTGGGCTCCTGAAACTGTGGGGAGTACCAATCTCCATATGTACTATTTTCCCCCTAGACGTGTATACCTATGATAAAGTTTAATTTATAAATTAAGCACAATAGGAGGCTGACAACAATAATAATAAAATAGAACAGTCATAACAGTATACTGTGATAAAAGTTAAGTGAATGTGATCTCTCTCTCTCTCTCTCTCTCTCTGATACCCAAGTCAGCTGCTGAGTGACTGATGGGAGGGGAGTGTGTACAGCACGGAAGCACTGGACAAAGGGTGATTCACGTTCCGACTGGGACAGCAGGACAGTGCCAGATTTTATCATGCTGCTCAGAATGGCACACAATTTTAAACTTACGTGCTGTTGATTTCTGGAATTTTTCATTTAATATTTTGGGACCACAGTTGGCCATGGGTAAAAGAAGCCGTGGAAAGCAAAACCCCAGTGGACTATAGATAAGCAATACTACTACTGTTGTACATGTCAGTGAAAGAAGAAAGAAAGATAGCTTTGCTGATAAACTGTTCACTGGGCAATTTGGTGCTTAAGGAGTAGGAGAAATATCCACCTTCCTCTCCTCATTCCTTTCATCATCCCCACAGATGTCACAAACAACCTGAGATTAGCCTTGCAGTTTTAGGAATACCTGTAGATGTCATAACGCTTTCAAACTGAGGATTGGACTTCATTAGAAGATAATAACAAAATTTAGGTAGGTCATCTCATATTTTTTTATTAAATAGAACAAAGTATTTTAACAGAATAGAATATACAGAAAAATACCAGAGAACCTTGTATTTAGTAAAAGTAATCATTGTTTCTACACACTTTTTTTTTTTTGCATTTTCTGTGAACTGGTTTCATAGGTGTGCACCAGGTTGGTTCTCATGTAAAATAAATTTTGTACTGTGAGTTGCAGTCAAAAAAAAGCTTGAAAGCCCTTGCTGGGAAGTACTATTTGATTTTACAGATAATAAAACTGAAGCACAAGAGTTTATAGGCTTTGCAGAAGCAGACCATGAATCTTTGTTAATGTTAGGCCTCAAGATAGCACTCAGGCCTCCTGATGTGTTCCAAATTTATTTTTCTGTTTTTGTCAAATTCTTCTGCATTGCCAACTGATTAAAAGCCTTGAAAACCTATTCCTTATTTTCTGTAAGGAATAGCCTAACGGTATTGAAACGAGCACCAACACTTCCATGGTAAAGTACCTACATTTGTAAAAATATGAGAGACTATGCTCGTCCCCAAAGTCTCTGTCCCCCTTCCCAAAAACAGTGTCGTAGGCAGCTTCTACAATGGCTCCACCTCCCGGTATTTGCGCCCTCGTGTGCTCCCCGCCCTTAAGGATGAGATGGATCAAGTGACTCACTTCTGGAGCACAGCATGGGACAAAAGAGATGAGATGCTACACCCAATATTAGATTCAAAGAGATTGTATTTCTGCCTTGCTCTTTCTTTTGCTCACTCTGATGAAGTCAGATGTCATCTTGTAAACTGCCCTATGGAGCGGCCCATGTGGGAAGGAACTGAGGGAACCTCCAGAAACTACTTTTCCAAGCACTGGCAAGGCCCCCATTTCAACGACTGGGGAGAAGCTGAATCCTCCAGGGAGAGAACTGAGTCAGCCCAGGAGCCTCCTGCCCCACGAAGCAGAAGTGGAGACCACAGCTGCGGCACACGCCTTGATTATGGCCTTGTGAGAGGCCTCGGCCAGAGGACGTGTCTCAGCTGCCAAAGCATTTGTGTCCCACAGAAACGGGGAAAAAACCAGTGTTTTCAGCGTGAAGCCAGCTGATGTTCACACTACCACAGCAGTAGCTGCTTCCAAACAGGGACACGGCCGTCCTTTAACACATCCTCATTCGGGAGCAGACGCAATTCTCTCGCAAATCATCAGAACCTTTTTTCAGCTTGAGAATACATTAAGGCCAGAGACTTATTTTCTTATATTTCTTTTCATGTAGAATTTTATAAGGGTCAAACATTTTATTCTTTTTCAAATCATTCTCTAATGGGATTCTGTACATAATGTACTTGATAGGAAATTCTTTGAAGTGCTTAGGGAAAAATTAAAAGGCTGTCATGAGGTCATAAAAGAAAAAAAAACACATTTCTTAAGCAGGATCATTTTTAATCAGGATCCTAGACAGAAAATTTAATGTGTAAAGGATGGGGCAAACTCTAAATCTAAAGAAAGAATTGATTAAGGTTTCATAAACTTTAAAGTATATAAACTCTCACATGTCTAGCTCTGAATTCTTTTTTCTCTCTCTCAAACCTCGTATCTAAACTGTCTGTGTATCTAAGGCTGCTTTTTTTGCTATAGTTACAATGACAATTCTTCTCTCTAGTCTAATTTCTCAGTCGAAAGTAAGGGTATTCAACCAATGGCCCAACGGTCACTTGTGGCCCAGGATGGCTATGAATGTGGCCCAACACAAAAATCATAAATTTACTTAAAACCTTTTTTTTGCTCATCAGTTTACGTTAGTGTTTGTGTATTTAATGTGTGGCCCAGAGACGCCAAAGGGCTGGGCACCCCTGGGCTCATTTCCCGCCTAGACTTTTTGAACAATTCTTCACCGGCTCTGGACCTCACATCCGGCCACTAGTATTATCTTGCTCTAACCCTTACCCTAAAGAATGACTCTTTGAAAACCTAAGTATGATAAGTCATTTCAAAATATTTTTTCACTACAGGTGGTGATCTCGCGCTGGGCCAATAAAATGTTGTATGGCTCACAAACAAGCTTTTTTCAATGCAGTGTAGAAAAGACTAGACAACTAAAGAACGAAAGGGAAGGAAAAAAGAAAAAGGGAAAATAAAAGACAATGCTTTTTTAATGGGGAAGCTGGTACAGGAAACTTATGCTTTGAATACAAACAATTGTTTCATTACAGTTTCGTTTCTTACTGTCAGGGTCAAAGAAGTTTGAAATCTGAGAACCAGATAAATTCAAGGTTTAGCCTGATTTACAAAACCCATCTCATCTGGCTTTTGCCTGTCTTTCCAGCTTTTTCTTTTGTCTCTCTAGCCAGATTTCTCGTCCCTGTGCTTTTGATACTCTAGGAAAATCTCCCCCACCTTATCTGACAAATTTCTGCTTATCCTTCAAGAGGCAATTCAAATGTTTTCTCCCTACTCAACTTCCTGGCAGGAAGCAACACTTCCTGTTCCAAGCTGTCATCAAACCCATTACAAGACTCTTTATCACGTTGTAATCATTTGCTGATATGCTTGCTTTTCTAAGGCTTCTAAGAGACAGAATTCCGAGCAAGCATATTATCTGACTTGTACCCAGTGTTCAATAAATGAATATTAAGTGTATGAATAAATAGAGGTTAAATATTCTTTCTATGTTTACATACCATTATATTGCCTCTTGATTAAATTATTCCTTCGGAACATTTGGCGCTATGTCATAGAATTAGCAATTGCTTGGGAACATTATTATCCACCACTAATTATACAAGTTGCTCTGCTGCTTCTCATGGTATTGCTTCTCTATGAAGGTTAGCATCCCTGCAGGAATATTCAGGGCTGGTTCTGCATCCCAGTGCCCACGTTCAAAGCCCCGTTCCAGCTTCCTCGCTGTGACTTCAGGCAAATCACACAGCCGTGTTTTGTATCAGGCACCTCGTCTGATGATACTAATAGTGAGGTTTAAATTACTTTAATATCTATAAAGATCTCAGAACTGGCCCAGCACATAGTAAGAGGTCAATAAATATTAGCTATAGTTACTGCCCAAGTAAGAAGCCGAAAATCAATGCCTATAATTCAGAGCTTCTGCACTAACGACCTTCAATTTGAAAAGTGCTATTTAATTCATCTCAAAACGCCATTTGCTCTGTCCTCAGCTCCGTGATATGTATAGCGCGCTTTCCGACTGCAGTCACGTGAGCCTCTTGGTGCATCTCAGATTCAGCTGCTCTGCATGGTAACTACTCACTTACCTCTTTGAGTTTCCTCCCTGGTTGTTCATCACCAAGTCTACATTTTAAGTTAAATCAGGTCAAATGTAGTTCTCAAATACTGAAGAAAATATCTAGCCATTTCATTTAATGAGGTAAAAAACAAACTTGAAATCCTTCTTTTTTTTTTTTTTTTTAGGATTTCACCTTTCTGTTTTAGGACTGATAGAGGTGTTGATCGCCAGGCTAGCCTCATATTTATTAATCTTAGCCTGGGTGATGGTTTATGTAGGTGTGTCACTTTGTAGAAATTCATTGTTCTGATCACTTATGCTTGTGAATGTTATACCTTAATATAACCTTTAAAAACAACAAAAAAAACCCGTCAAATTTATTTACTCCAAGTAACTAACACCCTATCAATGTTTGTCTCATGTCAGCTGTTCTGCCTATGCCATAATATTTCCAGGGAGAGAGCTGATCTCAGTCCTCCTCCTAAGAGCCCTCTCCCTTGATTAGTCAACCACAATACTGTCCAAACCAAAAACCACAGAGTAAAAATTGATTCTCCCTCTTCTTGGTCACCATAAATACCCAATCAATCATCCAGTCTTATTAATTCTACTTCTAAGATATCTCTCAAGGCCCATAAAATGCCTTGTCATTCCCAAGGTCAGTACCCTAACCCTGGCTCTCAGCACTTTTTATTTGGATTACTGTGAATGCCTATATTGATTTAATCCCTGGCTCATGGTAGTGTCCAACCCACCCTCCACAGGCTGCTAGAGTAAGCATTCTACACATCACACCTGATCATGCAGTTTTTATACCTAAACGCAGTTGATGGTTTTCTATTACCTACAAAATAAAGTATGAACTACTTAAAGGGTAGTTAAGTCTTTCCCAAATCACTCCATCCTAACTTTTCAAGGTTACCTTTAGCCATCATCCACTTATTATCCACTATGGGTTCTTTTACATGCACATTTCTCAGCATTTCCCAAGACTCCAAAGTAAGTTCACATTTGTGCATTCTGTTTCTTCACTTCACCATTTACCGAAACCCTGCTCATCCGCTCATCCTTCAAGTTTCAGTTCAAATGTCAGTCCTTCTGGGGCTCTCCCTTACCTTCCCTGTGTTTCCACAGAGAGCATAATTAACCTTTCAAGTGTCCTCACTGCTCTCACACTCCCTCCTCACTTTTAGGAGAGCAGTACCATGCAAAATTGTAATTGGTTGTTTACATATTCATTTATGCAAAAAAGTGTTCTGAGCATTAGTTCTATGCCAGTGTCTCTGCTGGTTCTTTGGAATTCAATGATAAGCAGGATGGGTAAGGAGTCTGTTTTATTTTGCTTTCTAGATTAAGCTGTTTGAAGTTAGAGAACATATATCTTTGCATCCTCATGTTCAATTAGAGTCTAGCATCTTATTAGTAAATTTTCAACAATGTATGCTCTCTCAGGAATAGAGACTTAGACTGTTAGTGCCTAGAATAGAATCTAGCACATGAATTTTCAATTAATGCAAGTATTAATAAATATTTAATAACTCAACCAATTAATTTTATTTTCTATCCTATTATCAGTGACATAATCCAGATTGAGGATTATTTCCTAAATAATACCAAACAGTGCTTTGCTCAATGAACATAGTTTTTAATAATTCTCAGCCATTGAATGGAATAAAAAAAAGTCAATGTTCTAAAAAATTAAAATAAAGATGTGAACTATTTAAGTGACATAAGTCTTCCAGAATTGAGAATAGCACTGCTGAGTTACTCAAATTAAGGAGGGCAAATCGACCTCGATGCCCAGATTTTTCAGTGGGAGCCCCTGACTGTTCCTTCTCCCAAGCATCACTGGTGGCTCTGTGTTTACAGAGTCAGACCTGCTGAGCTTTCGAACCAATCCGTCAGCAGCCTCTGGAGCCTAACACGGCTTGGATGACATCTGGTCTCTTGTTTGACCACTGGACCATTGTTTCCACTCCCCTAGGCTATCCTATTAACCGGGTAGCCCAGCTATCAATAGTGACTGAAAGCTTGACTTGAAACATTGACCATCAGGCCTAAAACCCAATTCCTTTCAAATGAACAGAATTCTATAGGTTAACGACCAACTCTGTAGTTAAATCAGCTGATCTCAGCATCCTATCCTCCGTCCTAATTTCTATCTAATCCCTGCCAGTTTATATTTCAAAGATCAGGTCAGGTTTTACAATTAAAATAAGACAAGTTACACTAAATTAGTCTAGTATGGCCTAACCACAGCCACTGTCAAATGAAACTTATATTTTGAAATTACAAATGCTCCCAAAACCAACCACAGATAAGTAAATGTTGATTACTGGAAGACAATTACAGTAATTCTATTCCCACCGGCCACACGCTTGCCTGTGACACAGCCCTAGCCGGTAAGACATAAGAGCCAACCCACTGCAGGGCTTCTAGGAAAGTGTCCCTTCAAGGACACTTGAACCTGTGCCTCACTAAGACTGGAAGTTGTCATAGGTGATATAATGCTTGAGGCTGCAACATACATCCTGCCGCCATGCACAAAAATCCAAGAGAACGTCCAAGATTCTGAGCTGGAATCTCACTGAATTAGCCAAATCTATAACCCCATACTTCCAAGCCTTCTTACAGTTTCCTCATTTGTTTAAGTCAATTGTCATAACATATGGTGTACTCACAGGTAAAGGCATCTTAACCTTTGCATTCAAGTTCCAAAAGAGACCTAAGAGTGAATGAGGAGGGATCTAAAGTTTCCTTCAGAAGTTACAAACACTTATGAGGTAAATACGTCAACTTATCAAACGAGAGAGTGCATTCATGGGTGGGGGATGAGAAGATAAATAGGAAAATGTAAACCACCATGAAGACTTCTGCTCTAGTTCCCCTCAGGGCAAACAGAAAGCTGGGAAAGGACACGACAGGCAGCCAAAAGAAAGTCCGAAGCCTGTAAGAGAACTCAGACTGGTTTAGGACTCCAGGACGGGAGGAACGGCCGAGCAGTCAGGCATGCCCTTTCCTTCTCCCAACGGGAAACGGATATCCAGACTCCACGTGTCTCACGCTGTCTGAGCATCAGAAGGCCGTGCAGGAAGGCCCATTTCTCTCCTGAATCCATCAGAGGCCCCATGGGAAACACCAGGCGAGCCTGTATCAAGGACCCATCAAGGCCATTCTAACACTTAGTGGCCTGGACAACAAACTGGATGAATTTCTGGGGAAGTATAATCAGTGGGGGGAAAAAGCCAATCCCCAAATGTAACAGGATATGTATGAGGGGAGACCCAAAAAGTAAAAATTTATAAAAAATTGTGTGTTTATTCTTACATGTTTAAACTTCGGTCACCTTCAAAGTACTGTCCATTTGATACAACACACCCATCAAGACTTTTTTTTCACTGCTCAAATCAGTTTTCGAACTTGTCACTTTCAATGGTTTTTAGTGCTTCTGCCGTTTTTTTTGTTTCACCTCTTCCACATCAACAAGGTGTTTCCCTTTGAGGACTTTTTTCATCTGGGGAAACAAAAGCCGCTCAAGGTGAGACACAGTGGATAGGGAGGGTGGGGCACAGGGGTCAGGCGTTTTGGGCCCAAAACTGCTGAGTACTCACCATGGTGTGGAGGGGAGTGCTTGTACATCACCCATCACAAAATGGGCAAACACTTTGAAAAAGTCTTCAAAAAAATTCACTGACGCTGAACACAGCCTCTCACAGCAATGCCTGCTGGTACACTGATGCAGATGGGTTCCTAGAACACTCAGCTAGTGGGGGAAGCCCAAACTCCAAGACACCCACCCTCCAGAAGATAATTCCAGGGAGTCCTGCCAGCTCCCGGTGCTGTAGTTCCATTTATATAACATTGTGAAACAACACAATTTCAGAAATGATTGAACCACTTAGTGGTTGCCAAGAACTTGGAGGGAAGTGGGTGTAGGATATTTGTCGTGATGGAACTATTTAATATCTTGACAAGGGTGGCAGCTACATGAACCTATGCCTGTGATAAAATTGTATAGAACTACATACACACACAAGTATAAGCTAAACTACAGAAATATGACCAAGACAGTATCTTAGTCATATTATGGTCTGTGCCTGACTGTACCGATTCCAGTATCCTGGCTGTCATGGTATTCTAGCTATCATAGTATTCTACAGTTTTATAAAATGTTACCATAGGAGTGACCCTGGTAAAGGATACAGGTGATCTTTCTATATTATTCTTTACAAGTTGTTGTACAAAAATCTTAGTAAAAGATTCAATTAAAAAAACACATGAGGATCAAATAAAATTGTACTTTGATTTATGACTCCTACTTAAGAGAATCTCAGGCCGATCAGACTAGTTCTAGAAATACCTAGGACACCCCACACCTTTCTGGATTCAGGTCTTGGTCGCCTCAGCAAGCCTCTCAACCCATCTGTTCACAAAAGGTATTTAGAAAGGTCCAGTAAACTCTGAGAAACCTGTCATATCAAAACTTTTTTTCTTTTTAGCCATCCGCACTTGCGGTTCTGCTTTTATGTACAGACCAACCCTGGTTCCTGAAGTGGCAGGCTGTACTGACTCTGTATCATATTTGACTAAATCTAAGTATTTGAGTCAACATAATTTGCTCCTGGGAGGGGAAAAAAGCCACGGGGATAAAGGAATAATGAAGGGAGTTTACAGCGAGCATTACAGCTGTGAACAGAGCTGTGAAGTGCGGTGCTAATTAGGTGGAAGAGTTGCCAAAAAGGCCTTGCAGAGATGATACTGTGTGGATTCTGTCAGCCATACGCAGCTTGTTCAATGTCTACTAATGTTGTAAAACATTCATCACTTTTCCTTTGCAGGTACACCAGTCAAACCTCATGTAAATCAAAATTAATGCTGAAAGTCAACCACGCGTGGAGATTCAGAGTGAAGCATGGTACCTTCCTTTCCTAAGTATTTTCCACTGTGGGGCTCTTCCTATTCCTTTGTCAGGCTCTCCTCAAGCCTCATCAACCGGGAGAGAATCAAAAGCTCAGTGCCAGCTTCCTCTTGTACGCATTAATGTCTCCCTCATTCCTGCAGGGCTTCAGAGGGGCCCGTTCTCCTGCACTTCCAAAGAGGAATTAAACTTGATAGGGTTTGGTCCTGTCTGAAGTTCATTTATTGAATTGCAGCTTGAAGAAAGCTATTCCAGGTCAGCGACAATATAAAAAATTATATAGTACAGCCTAACTCATAATTAACTAAAATATTTTATTTTATTTTTGCTCATTATTTGACCCATTTATTTTCCTATTTGTATCTGTTTGTTCCTCCAAATATCTGTTTGCTTATGCAAATTGTAATCAATATAAACATATAAAGCAATGATCTGGAGGAACCAAGAACAAACTTTGGCCCCATCGTCTACATAGCTTAATTTTTCACTTGTTACTACACAGTGCATGGGCCCAGCAGTGACTGAAAAGATCAGGGAAGAACCCCATAGGAAGCAAACCATGAGTTCGCTCTGGGCTGTGGTGTGGACTCTAGGGCCAAGTCTTTGACTGTCAGGGGAATACAGAAAGAGGAACTGTTTAATTCTCCTTAAGGTTATAATTCAATTAAGTCACATTGCCCCAAGGCCCCTAAACCCAAGTCCCTGTGGTTATTCGATCTATGACTTTTTGTCAATCTTTTTCTAAACAACTGTTGACATCAGATCTAAAAATTGGATTTATGAAAAGCCCAAAGGGCATGTTGATATTGATACTGCTTTAGGTTGTCAATGACAGCCATCTTTATGAATGTACTCAATCCATGGCAGAAATTCATTTATAAAGGTTAATAGGGGGGCAAAAAACATCTGAAAATGATATAATCTATTTATGAATTTAGCTAAAAGATTTGTAAAACTAAACTACCTGGTAATTTTCTGTTATTGTATTGTTTAGTATAATTTTTTCATTTATTAATATTGCAATATACTGCAACTACTTAAGCTTTATCTTCAGTTAAGCATTAATAAAATATGAGTTATATAATTACTCTAGCATTAGTGAATAAGTTAACATGAGATTGCATTGAGATTTCACACAAAATTTAGTATGTGCACATGAAATTAATTTAATGACTGAAAACAATCCTCAAAACAAAAATAAGAAGAATTTTTCTAAGTATTGTCTTATTTCTAGAAATAAGTCCTGGGAGGGAAACTTTTCAAATAGTTAGCTGAGAAAATTCAAAGAGTGAAAGTACGTACATACATGTGTGGTTTTCATTTTCCACTACTGTTCCAGGGTCTGCTAACCAACCCCCTCTCTCCAAGAACTACAACGTCTAGCAGGATAGGTCTGACAGACTAGGAACCAAATTCAAAGCCACAGACCATTTGCTCGCCCAGTCAGCGCCCCTTGCGGAGGCGAGGCTGGCTCCCTCGCACCCGGTTGGTCCAGGTCTCCCTTTCCTGCTTTACCTTGGCCTCTGTGCAGCAGAAAACATTCGTGCTTTAATGATGTGATCAAATGAGAAAATAGGCATTAAGTTTATTGCTGTGGGAATTTAAATCAGTGTTAAGCGAGCATTACTTTCACAAGTAATCATCATAACATGTGATGAAGTGAGGAAGGGGGGAAAGTGAAACAATATGAACAGGCACAGAGTAAACCGGGCAGGGGGGCAATTCTTCTCTCACTGATTATCACAAATTACGTTGGCTTCTATTTCTGGAATATCAAATTCTGGTTTCTTTATGTACACCTATCTATTCTACAGTAGAAAAATAAGGTTTTTAAATTAATTTAGCATTATAATTATTTCTGTTGCTCCCTGCTCTTTATTTCCCTTCTGGGAAATTTCATAGCAAGTGCGTCCTAGATCAAATTTAGCCTGCGACGTCACTGGAGGCAAAAATGACAACCCTGAAGCTGCCCTACTTAGGGCACATCATGAGGAGGCAGGTTCTTTGGAAAAGACGATAACGCTGCATGGCAGCAGGAAAAGAGAACACACATGAGACAGATTGACTCCGTAAAACAAGTAGTAAGTGCGTGTACGGGAGCTGAGCAGGGCTGCTGAGGGCAGGCACTGTGGGCCTCGCTCGCGCATACGGCCGCCAGGAGTGAGAGCCCACACAACAGTTTGTAACACGCAACATAGTCAGTCTTATATTTCATTTTTGCAAATAGTTTGTATAATTTTCTCATGTTTTTTAATCTTGTAGTCTACTTTAGCTAATGCCTCATTTAACTCATAGATAAAATTGAGGATTGCCTGTTAAATTTTCATAATATTCAATCTTCTAAGAATGAGATGTATTTTTCTAATTATTTAATAAATGGGTGAATGTTTAAGGTTTTCTTTATGCAGAATTTCAACTTTTCTTTTTCAGATTTTTCTTAGGTGTTTTTGTGGCAATTTTGTATATATGTATTATATAATTTGTATGGGGGTGTGCATGTATATATGCAACTAGCCCTATTACTGCTGCATTCTCTTGTAGCTAATAGATTTTCAGGTGATGTACTCTGATTATTCAAAAACATTACTTGCACAAAATGTTTTTCACCTAACTTTCTGACAGTATTACTTATTTCACTCTTGTCCTGTTACATCCGTTCATCATTCCAGAGAAATTATAAAATTTTACAAATGATGAAAGCATATTTTGCTAGTCATAATTTCATAGGAATGTCAGCTCTCTATTTGCCATTAAGCATAAGGGGTTTTGTTTGATTAATGTATATCTCCAGAAATATAGAACAGATATACATAAACCCATGCATACATACATGGAATATATGTGTTTGTGATACGCAATACACACACATCACAGAGAACTATTTAATTACTTCTACAAGTTTTAGGCAGAATAGGAATTGTTCCATCCAATACTTTTGGAAGAATCTGTTGAAGTGATTATATGCTTTTAGCTGATTAATATGGTGTTTTATAGTAGCATAAATTCTAATATTAAAATATCATTGTACTCCTGGTATAAAACCCACTTTTTGGTTCTACATTGTTCTTTTAAAGTATGATGAATTCTATACTTAAGATTATTATGTAGAACAGCCATTATAAAAAACAGTGTGGAAGTTCCTAAAAAAATGATCAAACTACCCTATGATCCAGAGTTTTACTTCTGGGTAGATAGCCCAAGGAAATGAAATCACTGTTTGAGAGCAGTATCTGCATCCCATGTTCACTGCAGCATTATTTACTACAGCCAAGACGTGGGAACAGCTTAAGTGTCCATCGATAAATGAACAGATAAAGAAAATGTAGTATATATACAGTAGGTTATGATTCAGTCATAAAAAGAAGGAAATTCTGTGATTTGCTATAACATGGATGGACCTTGAGGGCATTATGCTAAGAAAATAAGAGTAAAATGAGATAGAAAAACAAATACCATATGATCTCAGTTACATGTGAAATCTAAAACCCACACACACAATCCACCAAACTCATAGATACAGAGAACATATTGGTGGTTGCCAGGGGTGGGGCTGGTGGGAGGTGGTTGAAAAGCACAAACTTCCATTATAACATAAATATAAGCCCTGGGGATATAATATACAGCATGGTGACTATAGTTAATACTGTTTTGTGTATTTAACAGTTACTAAGCAAGGAGATCTTAAATAATTTTATTACGAGAATAAAATATAACCATATGTCGTGATGGATATTAACTAAAATTATTGTGGTGGTCATTTCACAATATTTATGTATGTCAATCATGTTATATGGTAATTATGACAATACCATGTTAATTGCAATTATATTTGAATTGAAAGAACAGACTCTTCTGTAATTTTAAAGATTTTTTTCGTGGTGTTGGTGGTAGATGTAGTTGCTGTTGTAACGTGTGTGTGTGTGTGTGTGTGTGTGTGTGTGTGTGTTTGGTGAGTAAAAGTGTGTTATTTTCAGGTTTAGATGTGAAAGCAATACTGGTCCTGTAAAAATGGTGAGGAAACAGGAGGCCTTTCCTTCACTGTGCTATTTGAAAGGTGGAAGAGTAATAGAATAACCTGTCCCCTGAGGGTACAAATATTTACCTATGGAATCATCTGGGGCCTGATTTTATCCACTTCTGCCATTATTATTACTCTCTTTAGGCCTTTCCTCTCTTCCTGCCCTCATTTAGACGAAGATACACTTTTATACATAGCTCTACATTCCGTGAATTCTTTCCAATGTGTTTGTATAGAATTTTGCAAAGTATACTTTTATGAGTCTCCAGCTTATTTTATAATTCTATTTCCTGGTATTCCATTTTAACTTTTGCTCACATTTTCCTTGACTAGGCCACTTAATGATTTATTTATTTTATTGCATGTGACTTTGTATGTTCCCCAAGAGCCAGCTGTTAGACTGGAAAACAAAAAAACACCAGAAAAATGTTGCTGCAAAGCAGATAAAAATTGGGACCAAATATCTGTATGCATTATAAAAATAAAAACTAAAAAAAGGAGTTGCCTCTATAAAATGAAACCACAAATATAATAACAAGCACTTATAAGGTACTTACCATGTGTAAGGCACTATTCTAAGTGCTTTAAATAAATTAGCTCATTTAATTCACTACATCCCTATCCAGTGGAACAATTATTACCCTATTTCTAAGTTAGAGAATTGGAGGCACTGAAAAATTACAAGTTCACATAGATGGTAAGAGGCAATAGTTCAAAGCAGTAATATAAAACCTCAGGAAAGCTGTAACAGGAGATACAACGTTAGCTTTCAGGGATAAATAAAACCTTCTCAGTTATGGTAACAGAAAATTGGTACATTGAAAAGAGACCAAAAATGAACTAGATCCTGTAAAACCACAGTACAAGTCATCAATTCCTGGGCAGAGAAAAGCAAGGAAAACTTTAAAGAAAGCTAAAATTTTGTAGAAAAAAGTATCAGACATAAAAGTCATATAAGAACTTCCAATATATGCATTTAGTATCCAAAAGAAAAGAATTAAAATACTGTCAGCTTTTCATGCCCACAGGTTTCAGATCCATGGATTGAAAATAGTTTTATAAAATCCCATTTAAGTTCCAAAAGGAAAAACTTAAATTTGCCACACACCAAGCACAGTATTGAATTCACATGAATGAAGTGATGTGTAGGTGTACCCAGCTGTAGTCTATGTACAAATATAGGTTATTTGCAAATACTATGGCATTTTATTTAAGGAACTTGCACATCCACATATTTTGGTATCCAAAGGAGGTCTTGGAAACAATTTCCTACAGATACCGAGGGACAAGTATAGACATATATATATAAATATAATTTTAAAAACCTTGCTACTGAAAAACATAAATCTATAAATATATAAAAAGACATTTTCTCAGCAAGAATAACAACTCAATGACACAACATACCTAGTAAAGTTATTGAAATAAGTTAAAGAAAGCGGGCACTTAGACAAAAAGATCAAGCTTCATTTAAGGTAAAGAAATCAGGCTAAGCTCACTTCATAGCAATATTCAGTGCCAGAAAACAATGGAAAAATACTCAAGAGTCCTCAAAGGGAACTAGTGTAACTTCTCTCATTTGAACAATCAGTGCAGTTGGAAATACAGTTCCCATAAACTCTTCTTGAAAAAAACTTTAAAATGTCATTAAATATAGGGGTAGAACACCTATTACAGGTGAACCAGCCATGGGTGTTGACTTCTTTCAAGTGTTAGACTAAAATTAAAATAAATGTCAGGGTTATGGTTACAGTACAGATTATAAACATGATAAACTCAGCCAAAGTTGGTAAGAGAAAAGTGAAAGAAGTAGGAGTTAATATAAATGTGCAGATGTACTTGATTTTATACTTGGGTTCATTAAGAGTTTGTAAACCAAATGCAGATACCATGTAAGTATTTTTAAAGGTATAAAATCTAAGATCAAAGAAATATATCAACTAAAAATCAAGTGTTGGGGATATGGAGGAGATGAAGTGGCAATATAATAATTCTGTCGTTTGTCAATAAAGTCAATAGGTAACTTACATAGATAAGGGAAATGGAGTATATTTTATGTTATGAACTGAATGTGTCCCCTCCCAAAACTCCTATGTTTAAATCCTAGTCCTCAGCGTGGTAGTTTTAGGAGGTGGAATCTTTATGGAGTCATCAGGTCATGAGGGCTCAGCAATCCTCATGAATGGGATTGGTGGCCCTTACAGGAAGGGACAGGAATGCTTCCTCCAGCTCTCTTCTCTCCACCCTGTGAGGACACAGGAAGAGTCTGCTGTCTGCACCCCGGAAGAGGACGCTTACTAGAGCACACCATGCTGGCACCCTGATCTCCAGAATGGTGAGAAATAGAACAACTTCCTGTTAATAAGCCATGCAGATTGTGGTATTTTGCTATAGCAGCCTGAGCTAAGATATTATATAGGGTTTGCAAAAGGAGATTTACAGTACCATTGTGATGTTCTTCAGAGTTAATGAAGCTACTGTAATCATCCTACCTGCACGTGTTTCTCCAGATGAACAACTGTAACCTATACCTCTTTGAACCTAGGCTTCTACTTTTAGAAATTTGTCATACATTACACCTGAAAATGTTATATGGGGATGTTTATTGCAATATTGTTAGTAATAAAAAGATTTGAGACAGTCTAAGTATTCATTTCATAAGGTGCATTAAATTCAGGTAACTTCAGATAATGAAATGTTCTGTAGTTTAAAAAATCGAATCGGTTGTGAAACAATGTCCAAAATGAGTAAGTGAACCATGCAAGCTCAGAACAGTGCGTGTGTCGTACACCGCCATGTGTGTAAAAACTTTTAAAAAGGAAAATGTATGCATGTGTATGCTTCCACCTGCACGTCGCACCACACAGCAGTAGAATTAGAATGGTGCATGTGTTTGTCAAGCAGCCACCAAGTGTTTGCTGAAAAATAAAAACACTTCTAGGTGCTCACTGGCTCCATAAGAACAACATCATAATGCCTAAAATTTTGCTTTGGTTTGAGCAAAGCTGAATTTATGAGTCTCCAGGTATTTAAATGAAATCATGTCTCTCAGTGATAAAAATGCTGGAAGCAAAGTGGTGTTATGTAAATAAACTCTAATAACATGAGAATCAACATAAAATAGGGAAGACTCCACATGACACGTCCCCAAACTCTAAAACATGCTCAGAGGAAAGCGAAGATCTCTGTGCAGAACCCCAGTATAGGCCCAGTCTGGCTGGATGTGTCCACTGTTATCCAATTGCTTATCAGGAGCAGCTGAGCCTCCCACTGAAGCCACAGCAAGGACAAGCTCTGAAAACCATTCGCTTGTCACTAAGAGAACATGAACAGGTTCAGAACATCTACTGTTCCACACTTCAAGTATTCAAATGACATCGCAGGCGATTACCAAGGGGTTTTGCAGGAAGATAACTTTCCCTCTAAATCTTTTCATCCAGGCGTGATACACAAATGCGTGATATATCTTTTCTATAATTAAGTAAACTGTTCCCTTGCTTCATAGTTACTCAGCAACAAATGACATCTACATGATCTTTCTGGAGGAAAAAAAAAAATCAGGATGTATTTATTACCCGGTACACTCATAGGAAATGGACATTTCAATTGCTTATTATGGTAGTAAAATAATTGAGGAAATACTTTTTCAGCATATTTCTTCTTTATAAATCTCCTTTTATCATTGTTTGAATTCCAGCTATACTGCCAAGAAGCTGCATTACATTTTGTTACTTCGCCATCTTGTCTCGAGATGAAAAATAAAAATATGCCTGGGGAAAACTGTGTATTTGAGGTGTCTGAAGGAAAATATATATATATATATATATATATAATCTCCAGAATTATCTTCTGGAGGGCAGACCCCTTACAGTACAGGCCTCCCTGGCTAGATGAGTGTGCTGGGAACCCAACTGTATCAGTGTACTAGCTGGCATTGTTGTGAGAGCCAGCATTCAGCCTCAGTGAATCTTTTTGAAGACTCTTTCAACATGTTTGCCCATTTCATAATGGGTGATTTAGAAGCACACCCACCCACACCATGCTGAGTGTACAGCAGTTTTTGACCCAAAGTAGCATGACCTCTGTGCCCCACCCCCCATTCACTCATTCTCATCCCCAGTGACTTTGTTTCCCCAGGTGAAAACAATTCTCAAAGGGAAACCTATTGCTAATGTGGAAGAAGTGAAACAAAATTGTAGAAGCAGTGAAGGCATTGATACTGACGAGTTCAAAAACTTTTTGAGTTTTTGAGCTATGGTACATTTACACAATGGAATTCTATGCAGCAGAAAGAAAGAAGGAGCTCCTACCCTTTGCAACATCATGGATGCAACTGGAAAGCATTATGCTAAGTGAAATAAACCAGGCAGTGAAAGATAAATAGCATATGATCTCACCTTTAACAGGAACTTAAACAACAAAACAAAGAAGCAAGCAAAATATAGTCAAAGACACTGAAACAGAGGACAGGCAGAAAGTGACCAGAGGAGAGGGAAGAGGGAGTTTCAGGGACAAAGGGGAAGGGTTTACAGGAACAAAGTTAAAAGACACATGGACAAAAACTAGGGGGAGGGTGGTAATGGGAGGGAAGTTGGGAGGGAGGGTGGGGAAAAAGTAAATACACAATTTTTTATAAATAAATTTTACTTTGGGTCTCCTCTCATATATGTATGTGTGTGTATATACATATATATGTGTATACGTGCATGTGTGTGTATAATATTCCTTCAGTAATGCTACCACTAAGAAAACTCTAGTTCTGATAACGTTTTCACTTAAATATAAAATACCTAAAATAAGGTCAAAGACTGCCAGATTGCACATATAATAATCCTTCGGTTCCATTAGAAATCACTTTGAGAATTTACCATCCAGGGGCTGAATTTGAAACTGGGACATGTTTCTTCCTTCAGTGAGATTCCAATCTAATAGAGAAGACAGGTGTTTAAATTTAAAGAGTTTTCTAAATTAAAAACAAACAAACACCTGTCAGAATAAAAGTCTACGCATGTGCAGAAGGATAAGTGATTCATTCCATTGGTAGATGGTAAATGCAGTAAGAATAATACTTAGAAAGGCTCAAATGAAGTTCACTCGGAGACTCCCAGGGAGAGAAGGGGGAAGAAGAGAGTAACTCCAAGCAGTGGGAGTAGCACACACCAAATCATGAAGTGTGACAAATTATTGTGCTTCCAAAAACTATAAATTATTGAGCATTGCCACAAGATAAAATGTTGGGAGTGATGAGTGACAGATCAGGTTGGAGAATTAGATTTAGGCCAAACTAAGCCAAACCTTAAATATCATAGAAAGGTACTTGGAATTTATCTTGAAAGAAATGCAGAGATTGAAAGAGTTTTCAGCAGAGGAATCAGATCAAGGCTGCTACTGAATAGAAGCAAAGCGGTTGCACCTAAGTAAGGGCCTGATCAGAGGCAAAAAGGCTAATGAGCAGTCACTTTACCAGCAAAGGTGTCCAAACTTTTGGCATCTTTGGAAGAAGAGTTGTCTTGGACCACACTTAAATTCATTGTGATACTTAATCACAAAAGAGTCTCATAATATTTTCAGTAAATTTAGTCACAAGCCAGTCAAGGCTGACTTCCTGCAGGTAACTAATATGAATGAGTGGATTTGCCTGCCTTTTCAGAAATAGTTATACACAAACAAGTATACAGTTCCTGCCCCATTTTTTACAGAAGCAGCTGCACATGCAACATGCTGTTTGCATTTGTCTTTCTTCACTAAACCCATTTCAGATATTTCTATATTAGTGCACAAAAAAATCCTCAATCTTTTTTCACTACTGCATACATTTTCCAATGAATAGCTGTACCATAATTTAACCAATCACCTATTAAAGTATGTTTCAATTGTCTCAGTGCTGCAGTACATATATTTACATGTGTTTAATTTTGCACATGAACAACTTACAATATCCTGCTGCCATAACCTATTGCTGCATAACTACCTCAAAACTTAGTAGTCTAAACCAACAATTATTGTTATATCTCACAATTTTGTGGGTCAAGAATTGGAAAACCCTTGGCTGAGAGAGTGTTTTGTTCCATGACACATACAAAGGGGTCACTTTTTTCTTATTCAGCTGGTGGGTGGTTTGGTTGAATGGTCCAATGTGGCTCACTCAGACACTAGCACCTAGAATACAAACTCTCAGTGTTTACATGAACAAGTTCCATGAACCTAATGTACAGCATGGTGACTATACTTAGCAATACTCTATTGCATACTTGAAAGCCAAGAAAAATAGAACTTAAATGTTTTCAATCTAAAAACAAAACAAAATGATGTGAGGTAATGGGTGGGTTAATTAACCTTACTGTGGTAATCATTTCAAAATATGCATGTATATATCAAATCATCATATTATATACACCTTAAACTTACAAAATGTTAAGTGTGAAATAAAGCTCAGGGGAAAAAGGGAAGTATATGTCACCAGTATCTTGATTAACCTACACCTGCCCTCTCTCAAAAATGAGAGTGACACAGATTTACCTAGACTGACAAAGTGAAAAAAGCAAGAAGTCTCAAATTACTAAAACCAGAAAAGAAATGGGTGATATTACAGAATAAAAATGACCTTACAAGGAAAAAAAAGATTATGGGGGAATAGGAAAAGTGGATGTCAACAAATTAGATATTCTAGATATAATGGATAAATTCCAAGAAAGATACAAATTACTGAAATTGACTCAAGAATAAACAGGAAATCTGCGGAGACCTCTAACAAGGAAAGAGATTGAGTTCACAATAAAGAAATCTCCAACAAAGGAAAGTTCAAGCCTAGCTAGCTTTACTGGTAAATTCTACAAAATGTATAAAAAGAGACTGCCACTGCTACTTCAAAATACTTCTGAACTTAGGAAGGGAATATGTCCTAAGTCATTCTATAAGGCCAGCATTACCCAGACACCAAACCAAACCAAGACATCACAACAAAAACTTCATACTAATACACCTAATAAGTACAGGTAAAATCCTCAACAAGTGCTAGAAACCAAATCCAGCAGCATCTGACAAAGAATATTCATCATGACCAAGTGGGATTTGCAGGAAAGCTGGTTGGGTCAGCATACAAAAGAAATCAGAATATAACATAGTAGTAATATACAGGGGAGGAAGAACATGACATCTCAATAGCTATAGGAAAAGCATTTGACAAAATCCATTATATTTTAATAACAGAAAAGACAATGGTAATGGGAAGGAACTTCCTCCATCTGATAAAGGGTATTGACAAAAAAATTAAAAAATAATAAAAGCACAATGTGCACACACACACACACAGAGCTGAAATTACACTTAACAGTAAAAGACAGAAGGTTTTCCCTTTAATATTAACGAGACGAGGAGGCTCACTCTAGTCACTTCCAGTCAACACTGTACTGATTAAAGGGTCTAGCTATGGAATTTGGGGAAAAAAGGAAAGACAAAGTAAAAAAGAAGAGGAGAAAGAGAGAGGGAAGGAAGGAAGGGAGGGAGGGAGGGAGGAAGGAAGGAGAGAGAGAGAAAGAAAGATGTTCAGATAAGAAGCAAAACTATGTGTATTTGCAGTTAACATGATCTTATAAATAGATAACTCCAAAGAATTCACAGAGACATTAATAATGCACTAGAATAAACAAGTTCATAAAACTTATAGTATACAAGATTAATATACAAAAATCAGTATATTTCTATGACAATAGATTATCCAAAAGCAAAATTTAAGAAAACAAATTTGTTTATGACAGCAGTAAAAGTAATAAAGTACTTAGGGACAGATTTAACAGAGGAAGATATACACATTGAAAACAATGTTGTTGCAAAAAAAATTAAGACCAAAACAAATGGGAAGACATCCTATGTTCATGGTTTGGGAGATTAATATCACAAAGATGGCAGCTTTCCCCATATTGATCTATGGGTCTGAGGCAATCTCTACTACAGTCCCTATGGCCTCTCTGCAGAGATGAACAGAATGATTCTGAAATTCATGTGGAATTGCAAGGGAACTAGAATAGTTAAAACAATCTTGAAATTGCAGAACAAAGTTGAAAGACTCATACTTGTCAATTTCGAAACCTACTACAAAGCTATAGTAATCAAGACACTGTGGGACTTGCATAGAGATAGACTCATAGAGCACCAGTTTAAAATTGAGGACCCAGAAATAAATCCATACATCTATGGTCATTTGATTATGGACAAGGGTGCTAAGACCAGTTACAGTTTTTTCCTGTTGCTGCTGCATCCAGTTACCACAAAACAACAAGTGGCTTAAAACAACAGAAATTAATTTTCTCACAGTTCCTGAGACCAGAAGTTTGAAGTCAAGGTATTGGCAGGGTCTCACTCCTGTGACAGGATAGTTAAGAAGCTGGGAAAATTCCTGGGTGAGTGGAATGGGGAAACTGAGACAAGGAAATTAAACAAGGCCAGGCAGCTGGAGTAACTTACAGCCAGCTGGTAAACTGCAAGACCTAATCTCCCCTAACCAAGGACACTGGACAGCAAATGGTTTATACCCCTCCTTCCTAACCAGAGAATACATAGCTTAAATCACCAGGGTCTGGGAACTTCCTCCGTGATACTTCTTGCAGTTGTGAGATACCATGGGCGTTGGGGGAAGGGAGGAAGAGGCAGAACCTAGAAGCTGGCTTCAAGCAGAAGACCCCTGGGACACAAGATGAACAACTATCTGCCCTCTGCAGAGCCTAAATAAATCTTTTCATTATCGGTGTCCCTGACCTAAACTCTTTCATTTCAGAAGACAGGAACCTAATGAGTTCTGGGCTGGGTTCGGTAAAGATTCCCTTTGGAGACTGGAAGGGAGAATCTGTTGTTTGACTCTCCCAGTTTCCAGCGGTTCCAGCCTCCTGGGCTTGTGGCCGCACCCCTCCCATCCCTTCTGTCATCCTCACATCACCTCTCCGCTATGTGCCCGTCTCTCCTTCTGTTTCTCATGTGGGGTGGGGCAAAAGTAGGTTTACAGTCATTCATATGGCAAATAATGCAACAATTAATAATAATAACACAAGAATAAACTCATTCACACACAACCGTCAACCTAGTTTTGCCCCATCCTGTATAGGACCCACCTAGAAAATACAGGATAATATCATTTCAAGATCCTTAATTGCATATTCAAACTTTCTCTTTCTAAATAAGATAATATTCAGAGGTTCTGTGGATTAAACTATGTACGTCTGTTTTGCGGGGTCATCATTTAACCCTCTACACTACTCAATAGGGAAAGAAGAATTTTTGTACTGATGGTGCTGGGACAACTTTATGTTCACATGTAAAAGAATGAATCTGGCCGCCTACCTTGTACCATATGTGAGGGGGGCCAAGGTGGGGAAGGGGATGGGGACACCTGTAATAGTGTCAACACTTCTAAATTAAAGTTCAGGTCCTAAAATGGATCATAGCCATAAATTTTTAAAGCTAAAAATATAAAACTCAGAATAAAATACAGGCACAAATCTCTGTGACATTTGACCAGTTAATAATTTCTTAGATATGACATCAAAAGCAGAAGCAACTGAAGGAAAAAAATAAAGATATTGGACTTCCTCAAAGCTGAAAATGTTTGTGTACTTAAGGACACTAGCAAGTAAGTGAATAGACAAAATCCACAGAGTTTTAGTTACAAATTATGTATCTGATGAGGGACTTGTATCTGCCATATATTAGCATTTACAATCCACCTTTAAAAAAAACAAACCACCCAATTTTTAGATGGGCAAAACATTTGAATAGATGTTTCTCAAAAAAAAAAAAAAAAAAAAAACCCCAAACAAAACACCCCGCCCATAACAAATAAGCACATGGACACGGACAGTCACGATCATTAGGGAAAAAAAAATCAAACCCACAATGAGACACTATGTCACAGGCTCTAAGTTAGCTGTAACTTTTTGAACGGAGAACTAGCATTGGTAAGAGTGTCAATGAAATTGGAATCTTCACGAGTTGCTGGTGGGATAGAAAGTCAGAGTCGTCTTCTAAAATGGTTTGCCAAAAGTTAAACAGAATTGGCACATAACCTAGGAATTCCACACCTAGGTATATATTGAGAGAATTAAAAGCATATGTCCATACATACAAAAGAAAACTTGTTTCTGAATGTTTATAGAAGTGTTCTTCGTAGTAGCCGAAATGAGGAAACAACACAAATGTCTGTCAACTAATGAATGACTAAAAAATGTGGTGCATCACGTAACGGAAAACCGTTGAGCCATAAGAAGAAATAAAGTACCGGCCCAGGCCACGATATGGGTAAACCCGGGACACTCTGCGGTAAACAAGGTGAGCCAGACACAACGTGAAATGTTGTTCAGATAGGGAAATCCTCAGAGGCAGAAAGTGGTTGCCCGGGGCAAGGGGATGAAGGAAATTGGAAATGATTGTTAAAGGCCATGAGTTTATTTCTGTGTTGATGAAAATGTCCTAGAATTAGGCAGGGGTGATAGTAAATCCATAAGGTTGTAAAACCAACAAGGGAACCATATACTTTAAACAGGTAAATGTTATGGTGTGTGAATATTTCAAAAAATAATTTTGAAAAATATAAATGAACTATAACTGCCCACAATATGGGCGAGCACTATAAAAATAATGTTGAGTGAAACAATATAGGTCACAGAAAACTACAAATAATAACTTCCCTTTTTTGTAAAAACGAACAAGACTATCTAAAAAGCAAACAAATAGTAAAAATAAAATTTAGGAATCTCTTCAGTTGTGGGAATAGCCCAAAGGTATATGTAAATCCAATGGTAATATTTTTGTTATTAAGCATGGTGGCCATATGAATGTTTGTAAGTATGATTCTTACTGAACATATATGCTCTGGTATACTTTGAATATTATATAATAAAAATATTTAACTTGTTTGCTTTTTAATTTTAGGTGGCTGGGGAAATGCTAGTATCACTAATAAAAACACTGACATTAAAAGCAGAAGGACTGTCAATTCATGACATGTGTCACCCTTACTTCTTTTAGTCAATCCACCCACTGGTGATTCTTTCTCTAATAATTACTTCTGAGTCACCCATCTGTTGCGCCCGGCCAGCTGAGTCAGGAGTTGGGTTATTTACAGCTTTAGGTCATCAAAAGTGAGTCATTCACTCCCTTCTGGCAGTTTATTTCAAAATTATCTTCCACTTCCTCTTACCTAATATTAATCTGCCTATTATTTTGCCTAGGCTTACATCACTTTTATGCCAGTTTAATATTGAAATTCAAATTCCCCTTAAATCATGGTGCTTGGTGATTCCCTGCTTGTTGAATAAAAACATTTCAGCTTTATGAGAAATTTATCTCCTGGGCCAGAACAACAACATCACTGCTCAGATTTTGAGTCACACTGGACTTTAGTTCAAGATACAATACTCTTCTTAAAAAACAAATTTATTGAAAAAAAGAAAAGTAAGTTTTGTTTTTGACTCTAAAAGCTTCTCTGTATAACTTTATCATGAGGGAGATCCCACAGGAGAATAAGAGGCTACAGAAAGCCTTGTAGGCTACGAGAGCAGCCAAGAATGAAATGAGTAGGTCCAAAGAAAGGAGTTCAGAAATACATGCACCAGCTCCCAGTGCCGGGATCAAATGTTGGCTGTAGAAATCTACACAAAGAAGGCAGGACATCCGCCATGTGAGTCCGCCATACAGACTCTCTAGAAAAGAGTCATAAAACTGGTGAAAATTACCAAACAACTATTTAAAGTCTTTGCAAATTGACCTGAGGGCAGGCAATAAATTGAGAAGCATCTACAAATAAACAAACAAACATCACTACGGTTTCAGTAAGAATAGTGGTAATCTGTGGCACTTGATCCAGACATCACTCCCTGCAACCCTGCCAAATCCTTCTCAATGTTGAGGGTGTACTTGGGTTGGCCAAAGCCAAGAACAGGTTGGCTCTCTTCTCCCCACTTTCCACCTCCTCTCTCCACCTCTCAGTTGTAAGGCAAGAGTTTTACCCTGAGAGGACTCCCTCATCACCTGTCTGAGATCTGTGTTTCAGAACATCTATTCCAGAAGGGTACAGCTCCCACTCTGTCCTTGTCAGACATGGCAAGCCATGAGCTACAGGCCAAAGAGATTTAGGGTTTCTGTTTCCCTCCCAACAATGTCCCTCAATCTCTAGCATCTGCTCATAGGGCAGAAGTTCCACGCCAGTTAGGTTGACTCAAGAAGAATGGGGACTACCATTCCCCTAAGCTCCTTCTTAGAGCAAAGAAATCTCTCTGGGAGAAACAAAATGCCTCTTTCCCCACTTCAGCTCTAGAACAGCTAACACAGCTTCTCCTGAAGAGGAGGCAAGTCTTGAGGACTGGCAGGTCTCTATAGCATTTCTTGAGGGGGATGACAATTTGGAACTGAGGGTAGGAACTCCTGACTAAAGGCACTGTCCCACCAGTAGTGATCATACTGGCAAGCAGAAGGATTTGGATGGTAGTAGCAAACAAAACAGACCCACCAGAAGTTTAACAAGGAAGGATATGAGGAAACGAGAGAGCCCAAAAGGCCCTGGTGAAATCACACATCCCTTGTTCTGGAAGGTTATGCAGCTATACTTAGATTCCCTCATTCTGGAGCAATTGGAGAGCTGTTAATCCCTGTCTGAAGGCCCTGCAGATCTGAAATCTTCCTGATATGGATGGAAGTCTCACTGGGTCAGAAGGCTAAGCACAATCCCCAATCAGTCATTGCCTGAAGACATCCCTATGCTGACCCAGGAGCAACTTCTGGGATTCTGAGAGTAAAAATTTTTAAGGAGAGAAAAAAATTCTAAGCACTGGCATCAGATATTGCACACTTCAGGAGAAGCAGACTTTGTGGAACTAATCCAAGAAATCCACTAAGCAAAGAATCAAACAATAACAAGTCCCAGGTGAAAATCAGAACTTAGAGGCAAATGCACTACATAAAATATTTTTATGAAAAAAAAAGATACATGCAAAGAAACAGGAAGGTATTATCCATGCATAAGAAAAGACAATCAGGCACTAGATAATAATACTTTTGAGAGGTTCCATATGTTAGACTTAGGAGACAAGTATTCCAAAGAAGCTTTTATAAATGTGTGCAAAGAACTAAAGAAATTCATGCCTTAAGTTACAGGAAAGTAAGATTCAAGCACAGAATATTAATGAGGATATAGGAAGTAAAAATTAAAGAGAGTGGACTCAGTAGTAGATTCGACCTGGCAGAAGAAAGAATCAGAGAACTGGAAGTAAAATTCATAGAGATTATCCATTGTGGAGAACAGAAAGGAAAAAAAGACAAAAAAATGAACACAACCTCAGAAAACTTTGAGGCATCATTAATAGCAGCAGCATCTGTATAAATGAGGGTAACAGGAGAGATGAAAAAAATTTCAAAGAAAAAGTGCTGAAAACTCTTAAAAAATGATAGACATCAATCTACACATCTAAAGTCAACTAGCTTCAATGGGATATACACAAAGAGAAGGACTAGGCAAATAATCAAAATGTTGAAAGCAAAAGACAAAGATAATCTTGAAATCAGGAGGACATTGACTCACCACGTTCATTGGAGCTAAGTTTAATTTTTAGGGTGTAAGTTCAAACAGCAAAAAGTTGCTATTATATTTTGACCAAAAAGTCTTTACCTTTTTTCCACTGAATAAAAAATATTTTTTTATTTTCCCCAATAACTTTGATCTGGATATTTTGAGTATGTCAGGTTATCTCTGTGTGGTAGAACATTGATTGTTCTCAATGTCTTGATTTGATTGATATCAAATTCAACTGGTCTACCCAACGTGGTACATCATCCAGGGAGAAACCTCCAGCATGAAACTTCACAAACCACTTCCAACACATTCACCCCACACCTTCTCCATACACTGCACATTTTTTTTTTTTGCATTTCAGTTGCAGTTTTACCTTTCTTGAAATAAGAAAGCATAATACACTGAAAATGTTGCATATTTCTTTCATGTTCAATATTAAAGTGGCTACACAAAAATTTGCTGATTTTGATTAGTTTTTAAAATACACGTTGATATGACAGTTGTCACAATACCACCCAACAAAATTGTTTCAAATGATGTTAAAGACAACAAAATGCTACCAGAGCCACCTTACGGGGGAAAAAGAAAAAACAAACTTTTTGGCCAACTCCATAATTTTAGAAAACAATGTTTCTCAAAGAGTGATTAAACTAAGGGATTGTTAGGACACAGCTGTAGAGTGCTCTTGGGAGACACTGAGTAACTGAAAATTTCTTCTTTAAAGTAAACATCACAGCTTAAAGATTTTACAGAAAAGTTTCAACCAAACTC
Source organism: Tonatia bakeri (assembly GCA_004024845.1). Lineage (NCBI taxonomy): Eukaryota > Metazoa > Chordata > Mammalia > Chiroptera > Phyllostomidae > Tonatia > Tonatia bakeri. The sequence goes on along the minus strand of PVIA01004414.1, from coordinate 85,011 downwards.
AAAGAATCTGCAGAGCCAACCGCATGTACAACTCTTCCAGGAAGATGAAAAGGAGAGCATTCCTCTACTCATTCTATAAAACCTGTATAACTGTAATGTTTTTTCTAGTTGGAAATGTCCTTTACTTATTTCTTGTGAGTTTGAGAATGAATTAAAGAGCATATAGGTTTAAAATTATCCAGGGTGGGGAGGCCCTCCGTATTAGTCATCACTATTTTACTAACAGAATCTGGGGCAAGGAGACCCAGGCCACATAGCTAACAGTGGCAAAGTTACAATTTGAGGTCCTAGTGATCTGTTTCTGGAATTCATGCTCACATCACTGCTTAATACTTAGCATCCACCTTTGCATAGTGTCAATGTGGCATTCCTATTTGGGGAAGCTAATCTATTCTAATCAGCAGTGCTTTCACTAATTTATATTTAAATTTATATTACATCTAAGATTATAGGCTAAATATTTATTAAAAACTAAGTTTATTTTATTAACTTCACTAAAGTTATTTTATTAAACTTCACTAAGTTTATTTTATGATTCTTCACTAAAATAAGAATTTTCTACTTTAAAAGTGTTTTAAAATTATAACCAGTCCCATATAATGTGAAAGCATGATAATATTTTCTTTCCCACTGTTATACAGAGGAGAGATTCTGAGAGAAATTTGAAGTACTGTAATGCTGTCTTCAAGACTATCTTTAAGCTAAAACTAATTGCTTATAATTATAAGTGCCAAAATTCACTATAAATATAGCCTTAAAAATAATTTTAGAGTGTTGTTGGTTACCAACTGACCAAATAATACTCAAGTTAAATGTTCTCCTATTTCAAGAAGAGCGATTTTGGCTACCCTTGGTACTGTTTCAAGTTCTCTTTAAAGCCACTAATTCTTAGGGTATTTGAAAACCCTTCAATTTCTTCTTCTTTGCTGTCCCTATACAAACTTGTTATTACCACCCAGAGTAGAAACTCTTAGGACTTTGTCACTATAGAAATGACTGTAATGACCAAAGCTGGCATTTCACTTGCTACCTGAAGAGTAAGACAAGAGTCTGGGATCTTCAGTCATTATTATTGTGTGGGCACAGAGAATTTCTACAAGTTCATGGCCCCATAATGTCTTCCTCAGATCCTGTTTTAGGACAGGTAGCCTAAAGAGATAAGCCAGACAGAAGACACAAATATCTAGTTGTAAGAGAAGGAAAAGACTACAACATGGAGAAAATCCAGCTCTACCAGTAATCAGCTTGAAAGAATGAGACACCATTTTGTGACTCTTTAATTTACAAAGATTTTAAATGATACCACCAATTGCAAAAGGGTAGAACAACACAGAATAAAGTGACAATTGTGCAGCCTGATTACCCTGTGTTTGAATTCTATAGCCATCATTTACCAGTTGTTACTTAAAATCTCAACTTTAAGTCTTTCCATCTTTCCTTTGGTTTCCTCATCTTTAAAGTAGGCTCATGTCTATCTCACTATTGTAAGGATGGAGCAAATTACTATTTCTGAAAATGTTTATAACACTGCCTGGAACATAATGGCACCATAAATGTTAGCTATTGGTAAAATAATTCCTATAAGTCGGCATATGCTTTCTAAGAATCAATTTGTTCCATATATACCTAGGACATAAAAAGTACTAACATTTTTCATCTGGTCATTTTCCTTCTAGGGAAACTATCTCAGCAAAACAGTTACTGGCTCAAACATTTATGTACAATAATTTGTTATTAAAGCAAGAATTCTGATATATTGAAAGAATTTAAATATCCAACATTTGGAACAAAATCAATAAAATTATGGCATTTATAATGGGCTTTTTCTAACATAATTAAAATAATTAGAGTTGAACTTCTACTACAGGCCAAGATAGAAAATAAAGACCTAATTAATTTTCCTGCCTTAAATGACCAGAAAACGAGATAAAATATGTGGAAAAATAGTTTTCAGATATTGTACACTAGGCAGATCAGGACTGAGAATCCTGAGAAGATGAAAACAAATGAAATTAATCCATGCAGTTGCCCCAGGTTACCTGGAAGCAATTTCCAGGCCATAGTGCTGTGAGGAGGAAACCCAAACAAACTCACTGTTTGGCTGAGTGAAGGCCAAGTATCAGAAAAGAAGACAGAGCACATAGGATGCGCTCTAGAGATTTGTAGGGGAGCCCACTGAAATCTTTGGTTTAGTCCTGATCTGCACGTGTGAGAAGAAACCTCTCAAGGCTGGGGAAGCACCCCTGGAAAGAAGTACACAGAACATTTTCTGAAGCTTACACAGTACTGAAGTTCTGGGGACCCCGACAAACTAGAATGGAAAGATATCAAAATGGATGAGGTATTGGGTAGAGTGTCAAAATGCATTGCCTTTACTGATAGTAAATTACCACCACATTAAAGACAGCTCAGTACATCCCTAGCAAAGTTTAAAGGCTTCAAAATGATTAAGTCCATATAACTGCATTCCATAGCAAAAATCTCATGATGCATAAATTAATACAATCAAACTTAGCATCCTAAAACATAACAATTTAAGTATCTGGTAGCTCATCAAAAATTGCTAGGTATTCATATAGGGAGAAAAATATTATATCTAACTGGGATAAATATCAGTCAATAGAAAGACAGGTAGGTAGATTATGAAAGAGATTAAGGGACAAGAAAATTAAAATAACTATTGTAATTATGCTTCTTATGTTAAAGACAGAGTAAGTCAGAAGCAAAATGAGAAATGTAAAATATAAAAATGACCCAAATATAGCTTTTAGAAATTAGAAATACAGTAACTAACATAAAACAATATACAAAATGGGATTACAGGATAGACCATGCAAAAGAGATGATCATCACTTGTGGGTACAGTAATGGAAACTATTCAAAAATAAAACAGAAAAAAATGAGCAGAGCATCAGAGAGCTTGTGGAACAACACTAAGGGTCATGTAACTTACCACTGATATTTAAAATTAAATAAATATTAAAATGGATGTTTTGATTTCTAATATAGAAATGTAAATAGTTACAACTCATAAATAAAAGGTCTTTGTAATCTTCAATAATTTGTGAGCATATAAGGTTTCTGAGATGAAAAACTTTGAGAACTGTTGCCCTAGAACCACTGAAAATAAGCAAATGAATAAGGCAAAGAGGTAGAGCTAACATATCAATGGCAGAGAGAAATTAGAATTGTAAAGTACTTAATTTTTTAAAAACAGGCAAGAGAAGACAAAAAAAAAATGAAGAACAAATGGGATAAATAGAAAACAAGTAGTAAAATACCAGTATTCAACCTAACCATACTCACAGTTGTATTAAGTGTAAATGGTCTAAACACTTCATTAGATTACCAGACTGGAGAAAAAGCAAGACCCAACTATATGCAGTCTTTGAGAAGTCATTTTAAAGGTAAAGACACATATTGAAACTAAAAGAAAAAAAGTCCATTCTAATGTAATTTTTTAAAAGCCAAAGTGGTTATTATAATAACAGACAACATGGACTGCAGAATTATTATAAGTGACAAAAAAGGGATAAAAAGGATTAAACTATCTTAAATATGTGTGTACCTAAGAGAGTTGAAAAATATATAACACCATAATACCAGAATTGATAAAAAGGGAAAAGAGACAGATCCATAAACTATAGGTAGAGCTTCAACCCTTGTCTCTCAGTAACTGACAGAAATGGTGGACACGAAAAGCAGTAAAGCTATAGACAATTTAAAGAGCACAGTCAACTGTTAGCATAATAGATATTTAAACACCACACAACCCCCTGAATAGCAATACACATTTTTTCAAGTACACATAAAACACTCATCAAGACAGACAATATTGTGGAACATGACATATTTCTCAATGAAATTGAGGAACTGAATTCATTTAAAATATAGTCATATTCTTTGATGAAAGCATTAAACTAGAAAGCAATAAAAGATGACAGAAAATCCTTAAAGATTTGGTGATGAAATGAAATACTCCTAAATATGTGAGATAAAAAACAAGAAGAAAATATTTTGAGTTGAAAGATAATAAAAGCACATTGTAGCAAATGTGTGGGATGCAGCTAAGGCAGTAATAGCAGGGAAATTTATAGCATTAATTGCTTATATTAGAAATGAAAATGATCTCAAAGCAGTGATCTAAAAATCTGCTATAGGAATTAAAAGAGCAAATTAAACTCAAGGACATTAAGGTAAGAAATACAAATGAGAATGGAAATAAATGAAGAAAAAAACAGGAAAACAATTGAGAAAAATCAATATAATTAAAAGCTGGTTCCAAAAGATTAATAGCATCTGTAAACTTCTAACTGATAATAAAAATATCAGAATGAAGGAGGGAACACCACTACTGATACCACAGACATAGAGATAAAAGGAAATATTTGAACATCTTTTGAACAACTTTATGACAATAAATATAAGTACATAGATGGAATGAAGAAATCCCGTGAAAGACAACTACCAAAGCTTACTCAAGAAGAAACAGTTAATTTGACTAGCATGATATGTACCTTTAAAATTTAAATAGTTTAAAATTTTGCCATACACACACACAGAAATCATCAGGCCTAGAGGAAGTCACTGTTACATTCTTCCAAAGAGTTAAGGAATTAAAGAGACCAATTCTACACAGTCTTCAAAAAAATAGATGGAGGACATTTCTAACCTATTTTATAGGGCCAGCATTACTCTGCAACCAAAACCAGAAAAAGACATAAGGAAATTAAATTGTAATATCACTAAAAGGATTAAGTATCAAAGTTCCTTAAGAAAATAAAAATGAAATATTAACCATTTTTAAAAGATTGTGTATTGTAAGTAGGATTTATCCAGAAAGCTCTTGAACTTTCTTAACTGTTAAAAATATGACAATGTAGTTAAGCATATTAATAAATTTAGTAAGAGACACTATATGACAATATTAGTAGATGCAGAAAAAAATGTTTAGCAAAATTCAATTCCCATTCATGACAAACTCTCAGCATCCTGGGAGAAAGAAACTCCTCCACTCTGACAAAAGTGAACTACAAAAGCCTGTAGCTAATAGCATACTCAATGGAGTTTTTCTTTCTGAAAATCAAGAATGAGGCAAGTATGTCTAAACTCATTTTTTGTACTCAGCATCACACCAGAGATCCTTGCATGGGCAATAAAGCCACACACACACACACAAATAAATAAATAAAAGGCAGGAGGCAGAAAGCAGCAAACTGGCTTTATTCAGAGACAGAGTTTCACACAGAAATTCTTAAGGTCTCCACAAAAAAGATATTAGCTCTAATAAATGAATAAACCAAGTTTGCAAGATATAAGGTTAATATACAAATCAATTGCATTTTATATACTAACAACGACTGAAAATTAAGCATTTTAATGTATATTTATAATATCTAAGGTATAACATTTATGGTTACAGATAAAATACATACAAAACCTCTGTACAGAATATTATGCTGACAAGTAAAATTAGGGAAGACCTAAGTAAATGGCAAGCCATATCATGGCAATGGATTGCAAAGCTCTGCAGTGTTCAGATGTCAAGACTCCCCAATACAATGCAGAATCAACAAAATACCTCCTGAAATTCCAACAGGTGTTTTTGTAAAAGTTATTAAGCTAAGTCTATAATTTATCTGTAAGTATAAGAACTTAGAATAGCCAAAACAATTTTTAAAAGAATAAAGTTGAAAGACCCATACTATCTCATTTAAGACTTCCAACAAAGCTACAGGAACCATGGCAATGATGCACCAAAATGCAACATGTGTTCACTGATTTTCAGCAAAGGTCACAATGCAGTTTAATGGAGGAAAGACAGTATTTTCAGCAAGTGATACTGGAATAAAGAAATATATACTATGTAAGAAAAAAAACAAGAAAACCCTAATACTACCTTGCACTATAATTAAAATGGGTATTATGAGGTGATGTGTTAATTAGATAATGGAAATCCTTTCACAATGTAATATACAGCAAATCACCATGATATGCATTTTAAATACCTTACAATTTTGTCAATGATACTCAATAAAGCTGAAAAGAGTGGATCTAAGTCATAAATATAAGAACTAAAAAAATAAAATGCTTAGGAGAAAATACTTGCAACCTAGGATAGGAAAAACTTTTTTAGATAGGACATTAAAAAGAAAAATCACGCCCTGGCTGGCGTAGCTCAGTGGATTGAGCACGGGCTGCGAACCAGGCATCGCAGGTTCGATTCCCAGTCAGGGCACATGCCTGGGTTGCAGGCCATGTCCCCCAGCAACCGCACATTGATGTTTCTCTCTCTCTCCCCCTCCCTTCCCTCTCTAAAAATAAATAAATAAAATCTTTAAAAAAAAAAGAAAAATCACAAAGAAAAATGTTTCATCAAAATTGAAAGCTTTTGTTCTTTAAAAGTACAAATATAAAAGTGAAGAGTCAAGCTACAGACTTGAAAACATTCCCAATACCTGCACGTAATAAAGGCCTTGTATTCAGAATGCGAGGAATTCTTATAATTCAGTTTTTTAAAGTCCAATAAACACCGGAAAATTTGAATAGACATTATACGCGCACACACACACACACATATATATATATGTGGCAAATGCACCCATTGCTATGGGTCGAATTGCACTCCCTCCATTCATATGTTGAAGACCTAATCTTCACCAGCTCAGAATGTGAATGTAAAGAGACAATTAAGTTAAAATGAACTCACTTGGGTGGGCCCTAACCAACGTGACTGTGGTCCACACGAGAAGAGGAAATTAAGACAGAGGCATGCACGGCAGGAAGACCAGGTGAAGATGTGGAGAGAAAATGGTCATCTACAAGCCCACGAGAGGTCTCAGAGGAAGCTAACCCTGTCGGCATTTTGATCTTAGACTTTAAACCATCAGAATTATGAGAAAATAGATGTATGCAGTTTAAGCCACCTGGTTTGTGGTTACTTTGTTATGGCAACAAATATGCACATGAATATGTTCAATATCATCAGTTATAATACAGTGTCTGGCAGAAGTAACACCTGCTTGAGTGTGGTTGTAGGGTAATAATATGGGTGTAATAATTTATAGTTTTAATTTGAACATTTCACCTAAAATGTCATATGGTGTGCTTGAGTGTGATATTGTTATGTTACAGAATTACAGGCTTATGATTCTGTAGTAAAAGATTTTGTAATAAAAAGGGGGCATTATTTATGCTGGACCCTGTATAAATGCAAATTAAAACATACTATAATGGTCAAAGTTAAAAAGATCATCAACATTGAATGTTGGCAAAAATGTAGAACAACGGGAATTTTTGTACACTGCTGCTGGGGGTGGAAAATGGTGCAGCCACTTTGGAAAGCAGTTTGGCAGTTTGTTATAAAGTTAAATATACACTCACCATAAACCCCGCCAATTCTACTCCCAGATATTTACGTAAGAGAAATGAAAACATGTGTTCACTGAAAGAGCTGTACTCAACTATTCATAGCAGATTGATGACAACAGCACCCAAATGAAAATAACGAAAATGTTCAACTGATAAATGGACAAGTCTTAGTTTATCTACATAGTGAATTACTAACCGGCAATTAGGAAGGAAAACAGCCCTGATACACACAGTATTTTGAGTGCCCCAAACCATTATCCTGAGTGGAGGACATCAGGCTAAGGTTATACACCGTATTTTTCCATTTACATGAAATTCCAGAAAATGCAAAACTATTGTGACGGAAAGCAGATCAGTGGTTGCTAGGAACCAGGAGCAGAGAGGAGACTGATGCAAAAGGCCACAAGAGAACCCTTTGGCTCGATGCAAATGTTCTATTAAGTGATTTTTGACAGCAGTTCCATGACAGCATACACTTGTCAAAACAAACCGTGCCATTCGTTGATGAATTTTTATATGTAAATTATTCTCAGTAAAGAGGATCTTTAAAAATAATTAGGCTATACAAAGTGTTTTAATGGCATGGGGAAAATTATATGATGGTAAGAAAAGAAAGCAAAATATTAACTACATAAAATACATTGAAAATAACAAATTATAAAATATGAACTACACTTTCCTCTTAGTGTTGGTGCTTTTATTTGGGTACTTCTTTTACTAATTTCCACATTTTCCTGGTAGATATGTAGCTCCTTCATTCAAAGGGGAAAAAAAAACAATATATTTGTCCCTTTTTTTAAAATTTTCAAGAGCCAGCTAAATAGAGTGATGGCAGTACGGACAAAAAGATCAGCTATCACAAGTTCCAGAACAAACATGCAGCTGAATCTCACACGTTGGTCCAGGACCCCAGAAAGTAAAAGGCTGTCAAAGTCCTTGGTGTTGACAGAGCTGCTGTGTGTCTAACCAGCACTCCCCTTCGCCACACTGTACATATTCTCTCTATCCCAAGGCTTTTGCCAACTCTCGGCCTCTGTGTCTCCTTGATGTCTTAATGCGGTCATCTGTGTGCTCCTCAAATCTTGAGATAATTTCTCGAGAGCAAAAATCAGATAGTCCCAGCTAATTATCACTTCTGCTGATTCCAAACTACAACGAAAAGGTACTGCTACTTCTCTCAGAGAGGTGGAGACTAATGCCTCCCTCTAGAATGTGGCTGTAATTAGCAACTTGCATCTAACAAATAGAATATGGCAGATGCAATAATGTGTGCGTCTGAGACCAGATCTTAAAAGGCATTGTGGCTTTCTCCTTGTTGTCCTTCTCTTGGATCACTTGCTTTGATGGGAGGAAGCCAGTCACCAAATCACTCAAGTGGCCCTGTGGGGAGGCCCATGTTAGAATGAAAGCCACCTGCCAAAAGCCAGGGAGGGGCAGAAGCTGCCCGTCTTCAGCCAGGCGTGAGTCTCTGACAAGGATGCTGCAGGCCCTGTCGAGCCTCACGTGACACATGTTCATTACCATCCTGACGGCAACTCCAGGCCAGTTAAGCTACCCGTGAATTCCCTACCTCCAAATAGTGTAAGGTAATAAATATGCAGTGTTTTCAGGCAGAAGGGTTTACATAAGTTTGTTATGCAGCAAAACTGCTTCTACATAAGGGGAGTTTCGTCCTAAGATTGACTGTTTCGGGTACCCAGGAATAAAAAACGACCCAAGAGTGTTCTTTCAGCAAGCACTCTGGGTTTGGAAATGTATTTCAAAGTGGATATGTAGACAAGGAAAATACCTCTGTTGGGACTGTCCAATTAGAGAGAGAGAGAGAGAGAGAGAGAGAGAGAGAGAGAGAGAGAGAGAGAGAGAGGGAGGGAGGGAGGGAGGGAGGGAGGGAGGGGGAGGTTTGCCATTGTTAGGACAATAACTTACCTATTGCCTTAAAAAAATTCAGAAATAATTATCTCCCACATAAACAGGACTCCAAATGAAGACAAATTCATTTAATAAGGAATTTCAAAGAGGCCTAGGTTTCCCGAGAGTTGGTTTTTAAGACACGATTCTTTGGATTTCTGTGTTTGCCACTGTTAGCAGTGTAAACCTCAGTCAGTCTCATAGAATCTCTTCTGTGCAGTAATTTTTAATCTAATTTTGGTCAAAGACACCTTTGAGGATTTAGAATCTTTCTCCTGATAAATAGAGACTGCCATAGTGAGTTTACAAATTCCCTGCTTCTTTTGGAAAATATTCCCTGCCTGGCAATTGTGCCTAGTTAAACTTGAATAATTCTAGTAGTTAGGGAGCAAGTAACTTGTGGTTTTCTGGTATTTGAGAAATCTGAAGGTTTTGAATTATATGGTTTACTACATACTTACTACTTCACTGCATATATTAACTACTGCTTTATAAATGAAGTTTTTCTTTTTTTCAGTAAGTGTTTTCTGTTCCCAAGGAAACTGAGCCTCCAAATTCTAATAGAGGGGTGGAGAATTCCCATTCCTGTTCCCGTTCCAACTGCTTTATACCTCCTGCACACACACCTATTTATTTGATACAATTTGTAAATCTTGGTGTAAACAAATAACATGAACTTACATTAGTACTAGATTTAAACAAAACCCTCATGATTAGTTCACTATCTTGTTTCGGTACATTCAGCTTTCTGTTTAACAAACCTCTTTTATTGGAGTATCAGAAAAGTAGCTCAAAATAATAGTAGGACACATTGATCCTACCAGCAGCACCCTCTTCTCAAACGACAACCCTGTTTTGTCATTTATAGGGTAATAGAAATCAGAGAACAGAAATCACAGGAGCGCACAGCAACCTCTGATTTCATTGTACTAAACTGTATTAAACTCCTAGCTAACTACAAATTGCCACAAAGATTTTTTTTTTCTATAAGTAAACCTCTTTACAGATAAAAGATTCCTCAGAATAGAGTACATATGAAATGAATCTATTAGAGGCTCCGGTTGGATCAATACCTCTTTTATGAAGAATGAAACAGGAGGTAATAAAACACCTCATTTGATTTCTGTTTGGAACAAGGCCACAGGAATCATCTCAGCAGCCTCACCCAGGACACAGAATTCCTAAGAATCCATAACTTGCTTATGAAAAGCAACAACAATGCTTCCCTCTACTTACTAATTGTTCCTACCAGCTGGGACTCCAATGGAGCTAATGTGGTTGGGAAGCCTCTTCATTGTTTTGTGGCCAGTACATATCATAATAATTTCACTTTTAAATACTTAAGGAAAATATTGCGATATTAAATAGCTACTGACTGCAACAAAGTAGGGCAAAATAAACTCTTTCATATAATATATGTTCTTGCTATTTAAAGATATATATATATTTTAAAGTTTCCATTCCAATGAAAGTTGCCATATTTGTTTAGACTTAGAACACAAAATTAAAGTTCTTTCATAGACATTCAACAGAGACTACTAATTGGGAGCATCAAAAACCTGACCACCACCTTCCATGCACTCCACAACCACAATTATGTTCTCCCCTTCAGGTGGAGAGGGAAAAAAAAACCAGATGAATCTAGCTACCATAATTCAAGTTAAAGAATGCCACAATGAGGACATACTTAAATAATTAAGATTCTTTAGCATTTTGATAATGAACAATCACATTCTCTTCTCCTAAAAGACTTTTGCATATACATTTCTTGTTAAGGTGAAATATCACTCATCTTGAAACAGATGTGAAATTATCCTTATTAGGTACTTTTCTTTGACAATGGTGTTTCAACACTGTGATTAAACCAGATGGAAAACTACACTTTTTTCTTTCTTAAAAAGAGAGAGAGAAAAATAAAACACAGAGGCACAACCAGGTACTTTCAGATTCTAGTTGCCATAACAACTTGAGTCAGCTTCCATCATGAAATCATCTTTTGACCACAGTTATGGATTTCTTTGTGTAACAAGAAAGGGATTAATTTATTTCACTTAAATTATTTTCTATTGAGGAAATCCTTCTCTTTTTAAAAAAAGCTTATTATTTATTTCATTAAACAAAAGCAGAAGAGTACTATAAATGCCCCCTCAAAACTATAAAGCACAAGGGCTCCCCAAAGAAGGCTTGGCTGTATTATATTGTACTTTCACAGACTTTTAATGATACATTTAAGGGCATTTTGTTTTCATGAAAATTAAATACTTCTGCTGATTTTACAATGTGAGAATTGTCCATATATTTTTCTCTGTTTCAATAGGCCAATTCAAAAATTGTTTATGATGATACCACCCAAACATATTGCTGTAAAATGCTTTCCTTCTGGGCTCTTTGGTCTGTTGTTTAATCTTTGGGTCTGAACACATCTGGAAAACAGTGCCGTGGGGGGCGGGGGTGGAGTGTGAGAAGCCGCCATCTTGCTTCCTAGCAACAGCACTTGGGGAAAAATAGGCTCATTTGTCAAGTGACCCCAAAGCAGGAAATCAGGGGACCCTAGGGAATGATAGCAGCATATGCAAGGTGCAAAACATACGTTAACATTTACCTTTCCAAAGTGGAATATTCAAGGTCCTCTATACACAGGATACCCAAACTGAAAAGTCGAAAGAGACATAATGGTTCAGAGAAGCAAACTTCTCCCACTTCTGGGAAGAAGGAGGGCCAGTTTGTGTGTGTGTCCAATTCACTCACAAATTGTTACTTTTGTGAAATAATCATAAAGTATTTAGAAAAGTGAAATAAAAACAGGTATTACAAAATACAAAACCAAAATTTAAAATAACAGTCAACCAACATAATATCTTTCTGATCCATTTGCCTAAATGTTACTGAGCACTTACCCTCCGTTTCTGTCCAGACCTCCCCGGGAGCCAGGAACCGTGCGCAGCTCAGCGCTGGCACGAGTGAGCAGTGAGCACGAGTGAGCAGACCACTGCACTCGAAGACAGCCCTGCCTTAGAGCTCGGGTTGGAGCTGAGCTTCTTAAAGTTTCCGAAGGCCAGAATCACCTGGCGGTCTGTTAAGTGAGCCCCGTGTACAGAGAGTCAGATTTCATACACCTGGGATAGTGGTGGGTCATTAGCAAGTCCTAAGAAACTCTCAGGTGCTGCCAGTGTAGGAGTGGCAGTGCTGGAGAAGACTTGAGGTGCTATGCGGTATTACTGTTTACCACTCTCACTGTGGGCATCCACGATACCCCAGCATCACAGTTCTGAGCACGGAGAGGGTAAGGCCACTCAGGAGGAGAGGCGGGAAGCTAAGGTTTTACTTTCTCCAGTGGTTCTTCATCATTTCAACATGAAAGGTAAATGTCATACCTGGGATCGCAAAATTCTTCACGAGCTACACCATTTCCCCAATTTTACAAGTTTGTTTTTTTCTACACGCTTGATCAATACGGCAGGTGGGCTTCAGCCGCAAGGAATTGTGGGTGGACAGATCCTGACAGTGCGAGAGTTCCCAGGGTCTAGCGTCTCCATACCCTTGTTCCCTGTGCCTGGGGGGCATCCCCTCCCGACACCTCCACTCCTCCTTGCCTCTCACTCATTCTTTCAGCAAGTGTTTATGGCTCCCTGACAGGCTTTTTATATAAGGTTTAAGTAAGATAATGCATTTAAAGGGCTTAGTAGGGACAATGGCACGTGACAAACGCCGGCGATGAGGGGGATGTTGACAATGAAGCTGGCGAGGAGAAGGGGTTGTATGCAGACTGGAGTAAGTCACCACAGTGAGACTGAGGTTCCACTGTAGGAATTGTTTTCACGTCATTTCCGTTACAGGGAGTTCTCTGAGACACAGAATGCCTTCATAAATGTTTGCTGGCAGGATGATGGGACGGGACCTGAAGGACCTCTGACACCCACCTGTACTTCGCCCTATTCTTTCACTATGTCATGTTATATCCTTTAAAACGTCCCTTTTTCCAGCCTCCCTATTACAGAGTTAAAAAACAAACCAACAAGAAAAACTCCCTTTCTGTCATTTTAAACAACCCTTGGGAAAAGTAATTAATTTATTTGTTAATTTAGATGATTTCAGACTTTGAAAGTGGCTTGGGATTCATCCTTCTTGGAAATGGGGAAGGGGGCAGAGACAGCATTCAGGTCTCCCCTCAGGAAAGAACTCGCCTTTCAGCTGCAAGGAATACAATTGCAGAATCCGTCTCAACTTCTTACTCAAGGCCACAATCCTCTGGGCAGCCCCACTAGAAGACCCAGCACAAAAGGAGACTAGGGCTTACTGTTTCTACCTAATTTAGGATTCCTGTAATGAGAGTTTTTTTCTCTAGAGCCTCACTTGAACTGGCCGGGACCTTCTGACCTGCACCATGGTACCAGGCTTTTCGTCCCAAGCCTGGATCCTTCTCCGCTGCTTTTTGGGGGTGTCAGATCAGCAATGCTGTCTGAAGGCTCTTTCCACCCAGTCCTGCATTGCTCACCCCTCATCGTTCACAGGTGTTACTTATTCTCTCTGTGCAAGCATGCCTTGTTCTATTGTACTTTGATTTGTTGTGCTTCACAGATGTTGTTGGGGTTTTTTTACAAATGGAAGGCAAGCCCCTCCACCAACAAAAAAGATTACGACTCTCTTTATTGTGATACTCACTATGTTGTGGTGATCGGAACGGAACCTACAACCTCTCTGAGAGATGTCTGGACTTGGAGCTTTATCTCAAGGTTTTCTTCCCAATGGCATAGGAGCATGAAAATGCGAAATGATGCTTTTGGCTCCTCAATAGGATACTAAGCATTGAATCAAACTGGGGTCTAACTAAGAAAACACTGGAACAAGAAGACATAAGGAGACCCGCTAAGCACTTCCCGCATTTATTTGAGATTGGGCACAGTGACTAGTGATAGAGTCTCCCACCTGCTGAAACTCACTCCACACTTTACCTCTGGGTGCGTTTCTATCAAGGCTGCCATTGGAACTCCTCTGTTTCTATGTTAATTTCCCCCCCATTGTGTAGGTTTCTGGTGCTTTCAACCTGCAAGACCAAGAGCCACGATCACTTTTCATCTTGCTTGTATTCAGAGAAGCAGCACAGCCTCTGCTGGTGTGTGAAGGGCATTGTAGGGACTTCTCGATTATTTAACAGCTGATAGCAGCAAGAAAGAGCCACATCATTTTGATATACAGACAAAAGCTATAGCTATGTCAACTAGGATAAGATCATTTTATTCAAACACCTACTAATAAATTATGAGGCAAGTTTGTGCTTAATCGGTGGTTCTTAGTCTCTTTTTGAGTCTCAGATAACTGAGTAGGGCAAAGAAGCTATAGGCTCATTTCCTAAATAAAAGAAGCACTATAATCTATTAGCACAAAGAGCTTAGGATATTTGTTCTACTATCATCCTAGCACTTTAATGAAGAGTTTTACTACTAGTCATGAGCACATATGAGGGTAATATTTTGCTATATGAATTAATGGTTTTCACTCATGGTCATTAGTTTTTAATTAATGTCAACTTGGCAGCTTATAGAACAGTTCCTCAAGCGCTAGCTGCAACGATTTCCCTCCATGATATCAAGAAGGCATCCGCTGTTTAAATAAAAGTCAAAATTCTGTCCCTTCCCTAACTCGACCTGCGCTTCATGCTGCTTTGCTTGCATCATACCTACATTGACTGATACATTCCCTGCAATCCAGTACAATCATTGATGTGCTTCTCTGTGCAGAGGTTCAAAGATTTGTGCCACAATTTTAATATTTGGAGGCATTCACAGGCTCCTCGGAGAAGCTGATGAAAGCTACAGACCCTTTAAATATGTACATCACACATTCACACAAAATTTTGTACATAATATCAGGAGGTCCGTAGACATTCCAAAGCCCATCCTTGGCTATCAGAGTCTGTGAACCCTAATTTTGAGGATCTGGCTCAAGATTATGGAAATAATCGCTTTTATCCCACAGCATTCAGCTAATAAAGTCAGAGGCAGCAGGCGAGCACATGGGAGCCGTCAAAAGCGCCCCGAAGGCACAGTCACCAAGTTCGGACTTCCTGATTGATGAGTGTTCAGACATTCACTCTGGGAGGGGCAAGTCTCCAGTTTCTCTTCTCAAACGTAAAAGAACTGAAGCAAACTCACTAAGTGTGACTCTCAAGAGAACTTACAGAATTGCAATTATGACAACAGAACAGTCCCTGAGGCCATACCCTTCTCCCCACTGAGGAGGTAGAACTTAATACACTTGCAGCAACGACCATTTTAAGTGTGGCACTGTTTCTACTAAGAGGCTTTTCTGCTGTATGTACAGAGGAAGTTATGTCAGGGATTTGCTTCAAAATAATTCAAGGTGGAGGCACACAGAGATGAAACAAAATTGGTCATGAGTATATAATTACTGAAGTTAAGTGATGAGTTTTGTCCATTATTTTCTCTACTAATGCACATGCTTGACTTTTTGTAATAGCAATTAAAAAGACAGAGGAAGAAACTGGTCTGTGGCCTATTAGGAACCAGGCTGCACAGCAGGAGCTGGGTGGTGGTGGGCAAGGGGGGTGAAGCTTCACTCACATTACTGCCTGAGCTTTGCCTCCTGTCCCCCCGCAACTCCTCATCCATGGAAAAATTGTCTTCCATGAAACCAGTCCCAGGGGCCAAAAAGGTTGGGGACCGCTGGTCTACATGACCACCATGTCTTTTTGGTTCCCCTCTTCATCTCAGAAGACCACCCTCCACGGTTTTTTATTCATCTAAGGAGGTAATGAAAAATAATCGCAAAATGGTAAATCAATATTAACTCTGGGTGAAAGCATAGCAGACATTACCACTGGTGCATGGCTTCCCACGCCCTCTGCTTTAGGACTGACCAATGAGATAGGACTTTCAAGGTACGTCGATAGGAAGCAACTTGTTTTCTGCTCTCAGCCTCTCACACTGCCTACATCCTCCCCTGTCTTCTAGACCCAGGAGGCCCAGGCAATTAAGAACACAAACACGATCCGTGGCTGGGTACTTGGTTAGAGTGTCATTCCGGTACGCC
This sequence comes from Tonatia bakeri, assembly GCA_004024845.1. Taxonomy (NCBI): domain Eukaryota; kingdom Metazoa; phylum Chordata; class Mammalia; order Chiroptera; family Phyllostomidae; genus Tonatia; species Tonatia bakeri. The sequence goes on along the minus strand of PVIA01004414.1, from coordinate 68,682 downwards.
AAGGTTGTGGGTTTGACCCGTGGTCAGGGCACATACCAGAATCAACCAATGAATGCGTAAGTAAGTGTAACAACAAATCTCTCTCTCTCTCTTTCTCCTGCTCCCTTTCTCTAAAATCAATAAAATAAATAAATAAATTTTTTTTTAAAGAACACAAATGCTAGCGGATTACCAGTGATCACACGCCATCTCATTAACTTGAGCCTTAGTTTCTTCACCTTAAAAATGAGGGAAGTTCCAGGCCAGTCTACCCACCAGAACTTTTTTAAACCGTAAATTAAACAGCCAAACAAGGCAGTGAATGTGACAGCTATTTGTCGATGGTAAAGGCATTTTTTGTTTAAAAGTGTGTCTGCCAAGTGTTCCCCCATGGGGTCCCTGAGGACACAGTGATCCCTGCAGCCAAGCTGGCAGGACTCCAAAATGGCTCCACTTCACTCTGTTCTTGTCTGTGGGGGTCTGAGGAGAATTTCCATAGAAAAGGGGGTGCTGTTGCTAACAGAAATATTGAAAACTGCTGGTTTCAATTAGTATGTTAAAGATAAGGTGGAAAGTTGGTAGCTCCTGCCAAATGAATACCAGTTATGAGATAAAATATCCCGGAATCATAAACTGTCAATAAAAAATATGATTTGATTTGTAGCATATATATATATGTGAATATATGTACATACATATATATGTGATAAATATATGTATGTGGGAGATATATAAATGTACACACACATGTATTTGCTAGATGGATAAATTAACTTCACGACAAATTCTGAGGAATGCCTCTGTTAAAGGAAGCAGAGTGGACTAGAGTTTCTCAGGAGAGGGCGAGCTATGGAAGCAGCAATGAAAACAGAAAAATAATCAGATGACCTGGGTTTGAATTCTGATGCTGACCGTTAGCACGAGGATGACCGAACAAACTTTAATGCGCCTGTGCCCAGTTTCCTCAACTGGGAGCTATTAAAAATAGTACTTGCCTTATTGTGAAAATTAAATGAAAAATTTAAATGCCTAGTATTCTCATAAGCGACCTTTAAAGATCACTGCTAGGATAACTTTGCTTCCCCTGAGAAACTACTCTATTTCCTTTTTTTAAAATAACAAGAATTATGTAGCCATTTATGTCTTCCATTTCGCTTCACCCTCCGGAAAATTCAGGGCCCTTTGGAAGCCCTGCAGTAACAACTAGGTCCACCCCTACTGTCTGCAAATTTGAACCCTGTGTTTTGCTATAGTCGAATTTCTACCTTGATTTGGGTTTTCCTTGGCCTCAATTTTCAATTTCATTTCCTTTTTAACATGGGCTCCCACCCCAGCTGTTTCCGACTCTTTATGGAGCAAAGCAGTGCAGGTAGAGAGGAAGGGGCAGGAGGAGAGCTGGGGAGAATGAATCTAACATTCCCCGCCCCCCCCCCCCATGTATGGCTCAAGACGCATTTGGAAAAAGTACAGTATGATTGATCCGCATGTCTGTAGCTTCTGGGAACTACTGCACGCAGGCGTCTAACTGGTAGCTCTTTACATCTGCAAACCCCTTACTTTCCGAAGATGCTGTGCCTGTTACACGGGCGCGTCTCTGCTAACACCGTCCATTACGGGGAATCTTTTTTGGCATTTTCTGGAAGGTACTGGTGAGGACTGAGAAGAGCATAGTCTCCCTCCATTTCTCTCTCTCTCTCTCCTATCACAGTTTGTTTCTTAAATATAATATGCTAGACACAGAGGAGTCCAACCTGAGGCCCACGGGCGGCATGCGGCTCAGGATGGCTATAAATGCAGCACAACACAAGACTGTAAATTTACTTAAAACATTATGAGGGTTTTTGTGATTATGTGTCATGACATATTTCACGTGTGGCCCAGGACAGCTCTTGTTCTTCCAGTGTGGCCCAGAGATGCCAAAAGGTTGGACACCCCTGCCTAGAGTCTCGCTGTAACAGCCAATCTTTGCTACAAGCCATATAACTTATTTATGCACCTAGAAATATTCCTGTACAACACCTCTATTCCATAGATGGATAGATAAATGGTAAGTGATAGCTGAAGGAAAAATCGTCTAGACCTCAGAGGAATCTAATAATTCAAACTTACTACAGACAGCCTGAAGATAGTTAACAGAGATAGTATTGATTGTATCAAGATTTAGTACTGTAAGAAAAAAATCTCATAAAAAAACCCAGCATTTTGCTACCATAAGGGTTTGAGAGAGGGGTAATTAAAATGCAAGAAACAGCAGTCTTGTTCACATACAATTTTACAAGTGTTTTCAGGAATAAGACCATTGTCTCCTAAGAATAGTTGTTTGGTAACGAATCTAGCTTCTGGAAAACCAAAGGACAATTTTTCTTCATTAAAAAACAGAAAAGCCTTGTGACCTCAGACAGCAATCTGCTCCAGGTTTGTCCCCCTGGTTTTCGCAGTCCAGCCACAAATGTGTTCCTGTGAAGACATCAGCGTTCATGCCTTGTGACAGGCTGGCCAAAGGGGGCTTTGGTGTCCCTGTAGACAAACTGTTCTTCCACAGAATCGCGGGATATTACTTTGGGGTCGGGGGGAGCAATTATAAATAGATACCACACATTTCTGTCCCTTTGCTTATTTCTCCTCTTACCCTATTTTTTCTTTCTTTTTTTTTTTTTACATAGGCTACCTTTTCACCAAAGTTTCAACTCTTGCTTTTATGCTATGCTTTCCACATTTACAGCTTTATCCCTGATTGTTTTTTCTTTTGAGCCCCACACCCATGATTTTAAGCTATGCAGAGGATACTCCACTGGGGTGTCCTGACAGCATGCCAAATTTAATTCGTTAGAAAATAAACTCCACCTCCTTCCCCAACTACTTCATTAGGTAATTGAGGTTCAGAAATGACCCTTCATCTCCTGCCTGTTTGCTGTTAGAGGATCCACAGGGCTGTCCTGCAGACTAGAATGCAGGGAAGGCGCGGAAGGGAGGGGATGGCAGGAAAGGCCGAAGCCACAGGTCCGCACCCTCCGTCTCCCAGCTGGTTGCTCTTGCTCTTGCTCTGTGCTCCTGGAGACTTCCGCACACGCCTCTGCCACCAGACTTCCGCACACGCCGCACCACCATAGCTCTGCGTTGTGTGATTATCCGATTCATGTCTTTCTCTCTTTCAGTTCTGAGCTCCAAGGGTAGAGAAAATGTCCTGCTGTCTTAATGTACCCAGTTTCTTAGAGTACATTTCTGAAAAAAACTCTGAATTCATTTTGAAAATATTTATTGCACACCTGCTCTGCACTAAATGCTGGAGGTATCTTTGTGAAGATGACAGACTTTGCCCCCGCCCCCCGTGCCCCTCCCCCGCAAGCAGCGGAGAGCATGGACCGGAAGGTCAAAATGCTGTTGTAGTGCAATTTCAGGTGCTAGAGAGCGTATGGGCAGGTACCTGATCTCTGGGAAGAAAGGGTAGAAAACACAGCTGGGACTAGGGTGAGGCAAGCTGGCAGGTTGGACAACAAAATTTGAAACGACGCACACGCACACACTATGACTGCATGTAAAAACTGAATAAGAACTATTATATCAGTGTCTGTTTCTTATTTTGATATCGTGCTGCAGTTACATGAGTCCATTGGAGGAGGCTGAGTGGAGGGTTCGGGGGTCTTTGAACTGTATTTGTAGCTTCCCACAATGATTTCAAAATAAACAGTATTTCAAAAACATTCAAAGGATCATAATTTAAAAAATCCAGCAGCATCACAAATAATAAGATTTTGAAGGCTCTGGCTCAGATTACATCTCTAGCTTCATTTCTTGTCACTCAGGTGATTGGACTGCAAGTTGGCTAATGAACCCTAATTCATTTTATCCTGTTGTTTCATTAGTTTCAAGCTCTATAAATATTGTTTTTATTAATGAGAATAAGGGAATGAAGATAAGTAATATGACATATATTCTTGGTTTCTGTATTCGTTAGCTATTGCTGCATAACAAATCATCCAAAACTCAGAGTCTTATAGTAACAAACATTTATTCTTGCACACAAGGTTGTACATCAAGTGGGCTCACTCAGGCATTGTGCTCAGGTGGGTCAGGCTCTGGTGCTCAGCGGTGTTCAAATGGCTTTAGCTAAAACAACCAAACCTTTCCACATGGCATCTAATCCTTTCCCAGATCACTCTAACCGCTGTAGGAGGGTTATCATAAAAGCAGGAAGTGCTCAACTCAAGGCTCATACTTGGATTGGTCCACAGTCACTTTCACTGAATTGTATTGGCCAAAGCATGTCATAAGGCCAATCCATATTTAAGAGGTGGAAGAATTTGCATCTTCTTCTGATAGGAGGAACCACGAAACATACTGCAAAAGGTATCAATACAATGTAAAACATTGGGGCAACAAACTAACCTACTAAAATCCCCCAATACAAACTACTGAAACATGAATAATGCATTTCCCATCCGAGGATAAAATGCTAGGGTTCTGGGTGAGATGGCTGACATGTTATAATCTAAATTCAGTGTCTTAAAAGACTGCATTATAAAGAACAATAAAAAATTACCATCTTTTAAAGACAAATCAATCATTCTCCTTAATTCCTCTAAGGTTATGTATTTGGCAAGTTTTTAAAAATTTGCTTTTTTCTTCAGCCCCTTTCTCCAGGCTTAATTTCCTTTTTATTTTTTGTTCATTTTCAATTTTTTTAGGCTTAAGTACAGTTGATATACAATATTATATTACTTTCAGTTGTATAATATAGTGATTTGACATTTATACTTACAGGTTGGTCACCACACTAATTCTGGTAATCAATTGTCACCATGCAAACTTATCACAATATTTACTATATTCTCTATTACCCTTTTCCCCATCACCCCATCCATTGTTTTTTCAAATATACTTTCTGCCCATTTTTCTCTCTCTTCTCCTCTGGAATCCTGTTGGCACTTGATATCATCCCAGAGGTCTCCTATACATTCTTAATTTCTTAAAATTCTTTTTTTTTAATTTTGCCATTTTGATTGGATGATTTCCACTATTCTGTCTCCCAGATCTCTGACTCATTCTTTTATGTTAACTATCCTGCTGTCAATTCCTTCTAATTAGGCTTCATTTCAGCTATTGCATTCTTCACTGATTGGCTATTACACTTTCTCTCTGTTGAAGTGCTCTCCAAGCTCCTTTATTCTACTCTTAGGTTTGTTGATCATTCTTATGACCATTTCCTTGAATTCTTTATTATGCAAATTGTTTACTTCTGTTTCATTAAGCTTTTCTCCATGGTTTTTTCTTGTTCTTTCATTTGGGGCATATGCTTCTGTCTTCCCATTTTGTTTGACTTTCTGTGTTTGTTCCTATGTGTCAGATGAAACAGCTATCCCTCACAATCTTGAAAAAGAGGCCTCTGTGTAGACTGTGTGCTGGATGGTTTTGGCAGACCAGTTGTAATTGGGATAAGCATATGTAGTGCTTGGTGTGTCACCTGGCCAGAGGGAGAGGATTCTGGGCAGGGCAGCCTGGTATGCCCTTGCTTCCTTGCCCTTCTGATTCTGGTAATGCTGTGCCATGTGCATGTGGTATGTCTGTTGCTTTCTTTGTCTGTTGCCAGAGCTGGGTCTGGGTGGGAATCCTGGGTGGGTTTATAGAACCTGGAGAGAGCTCCTGCCCACTATTCAAGTGCAGGGAAATACAAAGAGTTGTATTTACTGGTGCCACCAGTCTTGGTTCGCTTTTTCATCTTCCAGAGAATTCTCACAGTTCCCCAACCTTCCCTCTGTGAGATGTCCCTTGTTTGCTGTGCAGGAGCTGTTCAGGGGGCTCTTGGCTGACTCTCAGGAGGGCATGCTCTCTATCTAGGTGTTCTGGGGAGAGGGTGAGCTCTACCTGCCTCCAGATGCTGGTAGCTCCTTAGCAGGTTTGTATTTTCTGGTTTTCACAATTTCTACTGTCATAATTGCCCTCATGTTGAACATTAAATGCAGACAAATAAATTACTTGCTTAATATCAACTGCCTTGAAAAATGGAAATTGACTACTTACTTTTTCATCAAACATGTACTTTTTATCTTGCTGCTGTTGAGAGGTTTATTGAAAACTGAAAAAATTAGTACCAAGCCACAAAATAAATAAATTGTTATAGATATACACTGTCTGATAAATGACAAAAATACTTTCATGAAAACATTAGACTAGTCTCTTTAAACTCTAAGGCAGGATTGCACAGTTTCTATTTTTAAACCCACACTTTTTTGTATTCACCTAACCTAAAATATTTCATATTTCCCAAAGGCCCCACCAATTGGAGGCTTGGTAGTTTGGCATTATTGGCTGATACAATATTGTTTCCCATGATACCAGAAGGAGTTAGGCATTATCACCAAACTTTCTTGACATTAAAAGGTTACTAGTATTTGAAAGGGTCTGGTAATGAAGGAGTAGCTTCCATTGAAATAACCTCTGCCACCTGAGACATAGAAGATGGCTATGTGTGAACCAGGAAGCAGGCCCTCACCAGATACTCAGTCTGCTGGTACCTTGATCTTGAACTGCACAGACTTGAGAACTATGAGAAATAGTGTGGGCTAAGCCACTCAGTCCATGGTGTTTTTGTATAGCAGCCTGAATGGGCTAAAGCATCCTCCTAGTAGTAATGATTATATACTTCAGACAAACTTAAAGACATCAACTACAACAACTACTACTTGAAGGCCACTGAAAAGTAAACAAAAGCAAGGAGAAATGACAGATTATATAACTTTGGAGAAGAAAAAAAAAAGCAAGCCACACTGAACAAGATCCACTTAACCCCTAACTCACATGATACACAAAATTAACTCAAGATGAATTGGGAGAAAATATTTACAGTACATATACCTGACAAAATACTTGTCTCCAGAATATACGAATAACTCTTACAAATTCAAGTACATAATTTCACATAGGTATACTTGATTTAGGAGTTTATTATTAAAAGTATTAAGTTCACTATTGAGAGGACTGGAAGTTTACTTTTTCTTTTGTCCTATTCACAGTGGCCTACAAGGTCACTCTGTTAGGTACAGATACTTGAGTCATTAAACTTCTACTTCATCCAACCAGTCAATCTCTGACATAAATGTACTTTCAGGAGGCCTCTTAGAATGACTCTAAACTGAGATAAGAATAGTTCTGCTGCCAATGAATTTCTTTCCCTGAGTTGCAATAACTCTTATTGTTGATGTCTAGAGTGAAAGTTCCTAGAATTTATGTGTGGGATCCGCATTAAGTCATAGTTTGTATCAAATGGCATGACAATGGTTTTTACCGGGCAAAGGGGCAGTGGAGTGTTTGTATGGCCCTAATGGATAGTGAAATACTCACTAACCACATCAGTTACAGTAAATAACTGGAGATGCAAACAAATCGATATCTCAGGGAAGCCTCCCTGACTATACAATCCTGTCAGCCTCCTGGTCACCGCTGATAGGAAGAGTTCAGGATTCATATAAAGCAGAGTGGAGGGTCAGTCTGAAGACCCTGGACCCAGCCTGAAACAGCCCAGGAAGCCATGAACAATGGGTGAAGAGAAAGTGACAGAAGACAGGTCAGAAGGACCATTTTAGGCAAGAACATGATGGGGAAGGTGTGGAACAATGTGAAGAGGGAAACACAGATCATGCAAGGCTATTACTACATTTGGCCCTCCCTATATGTCTAAATTTCAAAAAGAGCCAAGTCAAAACCCTAACTTTACAAACTTGAGATTAGGCATTTTGGATCAGGAAAAAATGCATCTACTAAGCATTGATCATAGCTACATTTCACAAATTGCTCATTTTCTAAAACTTCTTTTCAGTGATAAATACTCCAAACTATTTGAAATTTGGATCAACTTCTTTTAATGTTATATGTCACTGCTATTAAAAGTAATTCTAGCATGTTCTAGTGTTGTCAGATAAAATCTGAATTTCCAATGAACAGCAAATAATTGTAAAGATGTAAGTATGACCCATGCTGAAAAATATTCACATGAAATAAGAGATATTATCAATTTAGAGATAGCAGCCAGGAAAATAAGTCATTGTGTGTCTGCCCTGGAAGTACAAATTTTAGAAGCCATGGATCAGCCTTAATGCTGATTTCAAGCAAACATGTCTTTGCCTCACAGTCTATTCACTATGTCCTGTGAAATATTTGCAATATGCTTAGATTAAAGATTTTTTTGTGGTTTATCTGAATGAATTAAACTGGTGTCCTGTACTTTTATTTGCTAATCTTGCAATTCTATCAAATCTGTTCAATATAGTTTATATAAAATTAACCTCTGGTTTTTAAAAAATATTATATTGGGACTTTAGTCAAAATATTAGCATAGATAAACATGGCTCACCTCCTCACACACCACATCATAACTACAACTAAACTATAGAACAACCATCACTCAGAATTGTCAGAAATTGAGTTGATATAAAGGACACATGGACAAAAACAAAGGGGCTGGAAACAGGGGAGGGAGGTGGGGATGGCTGATGTGGTGGGGTGGGATGGGGGAAAGTCAGAAAACTGTACTTGAACAACAATAAAATTCAAAAGTATTTAACAAAAAATAAATCAATTAAAAAAAAAGAGTTGAATGGGAGTCTAACAACTATGGAATTAAAGAAACCACATCTATCCAGACTGGTAGCAGTAGTACAGACATGGAATTGGCTGGTCCTAGATCCACATGTGGTGAATAAAAATTTGGGAGGGATCCCCAGAGTGAGTAGTCCCCAGCCCACACTAGGTCCTCCATCTCAGGGTTCCAGTGCCAGGAAGATAAGTCCCCATAACTTCTGTCTGCAAAAACCTATGAGGACTGAGTAAGTAGCAGAAAATTCTGGAGTCCCAAATCGTTCCTCTTAAAGCACCCACACGAGGACTTTCTCAGACTCACTCCTTCTGAGTTCCAGCACCACAGTAGCAACTTGAAAGGCACCGGTGGCACACAGGGAGTAACAGAAGTGTCTGGCATCAAGGTGATAGCTGGGGACACAATTCTCCCAGATAGAAAGGCAGGAAGAGGCCATTGTCTCTTTTCTGAGCCCTTCCCCAACACAGCCACAGAGCCAGCAGGCAGGTGCCATATCTGAGACACTATCAACCTGGCTAACACTGTTTGCCCCACCCTGGAGATCCCCTGACACCTGGTCACATCCAATTTATAGCTGTGAACAATGACTTTTCCACATGAGTGACTAGTCTTTGCTCATGCTACACAACTTCCTAAATCTTTCCAAACAAGCAACAGCTGGCCTCAATGAGCTTCTAGCCCCGCTACTTCTTGCTAACTGGCCCCAAGCATGGCACTAGCAGCATCCAGTCTAGATTCACAGTTTGGCTTTGCCTGGGAATCTCTAAGCCCAGCACAAGTAGCAGCCATCTCAGATTGTTTTATAGTCCAGGCAGGGTGGCCCCAGGCAAAACACAGGTGGGGACTGAGCTTGGCCTGCACCACCTAGGAAACCCCAGGACTAGTGCACCCAGTGGACAGCTAAAGACCATGTTGGAGCATCATCACCCTAACCACACACAACTGATCCTCCACAGTGGGGTGGAGGTTGGCGGTCAGTGGTCATAGCTAACCCTTGCAACTGACTGGCTTGGGTGAATCCCTCCCATTGTCCTACCAACAGCATCCAAGGCTCAACTACAAGAGGAGGGTGTACTCAGCCCACATGAAGGGTGCACCTCAAGTACCCAGCTTGGGTAATAGGGGAGGCTGTGCCACTGGACACCACAGGACACCTAACACATTAGGCCATGCTACCAAGACAGGGAGTCATAGTAGCTTTACTTATTATATAGAAACAAACACAGGGATGCTGCTAAAATGAGGAGACAAAGAAACATGGCAAAAATGAAAGAACAGATCAAAACTCCAAAAAAAAGAAATAAACAAAATGGAGATAAGTAAACTATCAGATGCAGAGTTCATAACACTTGTTATAAGGATTCTCAAGGAACTTAGTGAGGACCTCAGCAGCATTGAAAAGATCCAGTCAGAAATAAAGGATACCTTAATTGAAATAAAGAACAATTTACAGAGAAACAAGAGTAGAGTGGATGAAGCCAAGAATCATATCAAAGATTTGGAACATAAGGAAGCAAAAACCAATTAATCAGAACAACAAGAAAGAAAAGAATAAAAAAAATGAGGATAGTACAAGGAGCTTCTGGGACAACTTCAAGGATTCCAACATTCACATCATAGGGGTGCCAGAAGAAGAGAAAGAGGAAGAGACTGGAAATCTATTAAAGAAATAATTAAAGAAAATTCCCTAATTTGGCAAAGGAAATAGACATGTAATTCCAGAAAGCACAGGGGATCTCAAACAAGATGGATGCAAAAAGGCCCACTCTAAGACACATAATAATTAAAATACCAAAGGTTAAAGATAAAGAGAGAATCTTAAAAGCAGCAAGAGAAAAACAGTTAGTTACCTATAGAGGAGTTCCCATAAGACTGTCAGGTGATTTCTCAAAAATACTTTGTAGGCAAGAAGGGAATGACAAGAAATACTCATGAAAAGCAGGGACCTACAGCCAAGATTGCTCTATCCAACAAAGTTATCATTTAGAATCAAAGGGCAGGTAAAGTGCTTCCGAGAAAAGGAAAAACTAAAGGAGTTCATCATCACCAAACCATTATTATATGAAATACTAAAGGGACTTATTTAAGAAAAAGAAGATCAAAACTATGAACAATAAAATGGCAATAATACATATTTATCAACAATTGAATCTAATAAACAAACTAAGCAAACAAGAAGAACAGAGGCAGAATCATGGATATGGAGAGTGTTTGATGGTTGCCAGATGGGAGAGGATTGTGGGGGAATGGGTGAAGAGGTGAGGAGATTAAGAAGTACAAATAAGTAGTTACAGAACAGCCATAAGGATGTAAAGTACAATATAGGAAATGGAGTAGCCAAAGCACTTACATGAATGACCCATGGACATGAACAATGGCATGGGGATTGCCTGACAGGTTGGAGGTGCTAGATGGTGGAGGCAAAGGGTGAAAAATTGGGACAACTATAATAGTATAATAAATATAATTTAAAAATATAAAAAAAATAATAATTTACATTTTAATTCCTGAAGCCATTTAAATATTTTAAATTAATAAAAATATATGATGAGCTAATGTGATTGTTCTAATTCCTGAGAACTATTTACATCATTAAAGTTTAACTTTTAACTTTGCCTGCAACTTTCCTCCTTTTCTACTAATAATCTGCCTTTCTCTCTCATTTATTACATATGTATGTTTATGCACACATACACAAATAAAATCATGTTTGGTGACACTTTCCATTAGACACTCTCAATAATTTTGTATATTAACAGGCACCATATGTTTGAAAATAAATAATAAAGGACTGAATGGATAATTACTAAGCAATTTCACTCTGATCTCTCTATTTGCTCCTTATTTCTGTGCATGTCCAATAGCTTAAAATATTTTAATTTTTTACATTATTCTTTGACATAGTTTTGTTAATCTCTTTGCAAAAACCACAATGCCTCTCTCTGCTTCATCATAGGCATGCATTTCAAATAATGAGGCTCAAATTGTTCCCAGCAGAAATAAGAAGAAACACCATTTTCTGTCATCAAGAAAGAAACACCTAGCTTAATGGACAAAGAGAAACTTTGTCCATTAGCACCTGTAATAGGAGATTTAAAAAACAAAACAAAAATTCCAGAGAGGTTAAACAAGGAGTCCTCTGAAAAAGAAGGCCAGGATGTATTTGTTTGGAACAATCAAGGGCACCTTCTTGGCAGATGGAATTTGTACCTAAATGGCAGACACACGGTTACTTACATTCTTGTGTGTTCTGCACATCCCCAGAATGAAAACTCCCTTATTTCACACTAGTAATGCATGTGTCAGCATTTCTTTTTAGTCCAACTTTGTCTTGAGTTTCATTTTATGCCAGAGTATTTGGCTGTGCTCCTGAAAGTTTGTTTTGGACAAATTAGGTGTTTTAACAATGACAGCACTTTTAATACCACACATATTTTTTATTCTCATTTAGGCTCCCAAATTATGATTTCATAGTCACTATTTTTCCTTCACTCAGCCTTTTTTTTTTTCATCTTTGGAAACAAACTAAAAAGCCTCTGAATTTAGAGAAGAGAGTCTCCTCTTTCTGTAGGAGAAACCTTGTTTCCTGACTTTGGACTTGACCCTCTGACGTAGTTCTCCATGGAGGTGAGAGCAGTAACACAGAAAGAGCAAAGACCAATCGCTGACCCCAAAAGGGTTGTTGGGTGGAACACACGAGTGTACATCCCTGAAGAACTCTGATTTAATCAGAGATGAGGCACATGCATGCGCCTCCCTGGTGTGAGGGTAAATTCATAGGCAGCACTCCACTCTTCATTCCTGCGAGTCAAGGGGAGGATTGCTTTAGTGGAGGAATTGTCCAAATCCATGTGCACATTGAGGAGCCTCAGTGTTGTTTTCTCCCTTTTGTTTAAAACTTAGGTTAGTCATTATTTTCAATTGGTTTTACTTTCTAATGTTAGTTACATAAATAATTAAAATGTAAATATGTACTTGAGGGTCACTCATATCACAGACAGCAGATCATTTCATAATCTTCAATAGGATCTTTCTTTAATATTATAATTATATTCTGTGAAACAGTTATTGAAAATAAACTTAGGAGTCACTTAGCAGTAGGAAAGTTCAGAAATATATTCTGATATACTTTTATCATAATATTTAATTGTATATTAAAAATGTATTACCTTTGACAGAAACAAAGGGAACTCTAGGGAATAAACACTCCAGTCTGCTTCATTTCTTTTAAACCAAACAGAATTTGTGATGTGAAGTTTGCTTTGCATCTCAGAGAACCAGAGACTGCCTCGGTGGTTCAGTGACTGGCTAGGCCTTCTGGGGACTGCAAGTTAGTGTTTTCCTACACAAAAGTAATTGGTGGTATGATGCAGAAGATATTAGAATAAACTGATTTGTAAGAAGAAAGTCTACTGACTGTAAACTAGTGAGTCCTAGAACCCAACAGCCTAAGGAGCAGGGTGCAGAGGAACAGCGTCACTGCCCGTGAGTTTGTCCTTTGGTCTCACAGGGCACTTGGCAGAGGGACGTGACCTTTCTGCATTCCCATGGTGCACACTTCATTGGTCCCATTGATAACCTTCACAGATTTGGAGGGAAAACAGGTTTCCAAATAGAGGATATATTAGCCAGAATTCTCCAGAGAAACAGAACCAATAAGGATTTATTATAAGGTACATCAGTGCCCTCTTATCTGCGGCGGATCCGTGCTGAGACTCCCTGTGAAGGCCCAAAACTGCAGTCGTACCAAACACTATATGAGCTATGCCTTTTCTTTACTTACATAGCTATGGTAATGTTTAATTTATAAATAAGGCACAGTTAAAGGTGAATAGAAATAACATAATATAGGAGAATTATAATATAGGAAAAATATGCTGTACTCAAAGTTATGTGAATGTGACATCATTAAGTAGAATGAAGGTTACTGGAACATAAAACACTGCGACATAGTGTGGAGACCCTGGACAAAAGGATGAGTCATGTCCCAGGTGGGACCGCAGTGGGACAGTACTAGAATTTGTCACACTGTTCAGAATGGCATAGCATTTAAGACGTACACATTCTTTATTCTGGAATTTTCCATTTCATGGTTCTGAACCACAGTTGACCGGGGGTAACCGAGACCGTGGAAAGCACATCTGGGAAGAAAGGACCGTTGTGTCGGCCCATGTGACTATGGCGACTGGGAAGTTCTGCTGTCTGCCACCTGCAAACCTGGAACCCACGAAAGTCTGCCAGTGGGTGTTTTGAAGACTGGGGAACCGAGAGTCGATGGTAGAGATTCTGGTCTGAGTGTGAAGGCCACTCAAGCAATTGGGCAGAGATCCTTAAATTCACCCTTCCTCTGTCTTTTGCTCTATTCCGGCCCTCCACAGACTGGACGAAGCCCACGCATGTGGGGAGGACCATCTGTTCTGCTCAGCCCACTGACATGAATGCTATCGTGGTCCAGAGACACCTTCACAGATGCTCCCAAAGTAATTTTTAACCAGCAATTCGGGCATCCTGAGATCCAGTAAAGTTAACCCAAATTTAATCATCACAAAGGGTAATGTTATTTCTAGGTTATTTGTTTAGGAATTTTTAATATACCCATATAAATTTTCAGTTACATTTAATTTCACATTTAATTTTTGTTATAATTGCTTAAAGGGATTAACTATTTTAATTAATTACTGCACGAAGTAACAAACTAACTTGACTTGGCAGTTGTAAATGGTGAAGAAGTGAGCGTGAAGGCACATTTAGAGTGTGATGAAGAACAACAGAACTTGCCTATCGCCGAGACAAGGACAAGCTCCTGACATACCAGTAGTGTGTCTTCAGAAAATAGGTCTCCTTTCAAGGGAAGTAGTTTATACTTTGCTCTATACAGTTGTTCTGAAAGTGCCCTATGATACAGTTGGTTACCAGGTGGGTCGTTAGGCACGCCACGGATACACCCGGACTGTATGTTGACTCCAAGCCCGGAAGGAGCAGACACCAGGGTGACTGGCACACATCTGCGAACCTCCTCCCTCATGGGAACTGAGCGCCGAGGAAGGATGTTTACAGCAATCCAGTCCTTTCAGAAACTGAGCAGGGAGTGTCATGAATAAAAGACACACCCAGGGCATTTAAATATTTATGAAAGTTTTATTTCATTTATGAAACTTTGGGCACAGAATCCCTCAGCCATGTCAATCCAAGCTTGTGATTATGGCAATAATGTCTTCCTAAAAGCTAACTAGCTTCATGAAGTGAAACAATTTCTGTCCTTCACCTGTATCTGCAGGTAGAAAAAAACTACACCTAAACCTGAATATTGGAAATGCTGATGGGGTTAACTTAGAATCCAGTCTGAAGGCAAAACCTCTGAACTTCTTTATTTACCAACAACAATTCAGCATTGCTCACTTGTCATAATTTCCGATAAGCTTTGACACCCTAGTGAGATAAATGAGTGAGAAACAGTATTATAAAACTCCAGAGGATTGTCATTTTCCTACAATAAAAAGCATATAGTATAGAACTGTTAAATTATGCTGCTAAAAGAGTTTAGAAGGAGGGACCTCCCCAAAACTGGAATTATCTTCTATGGGGTGGGCCCCTTATAGTACATGCTTCCAGTGCTAGGTGAGCGTTCTGGGGACCCATCTGTATCAGTGTACCAGCTGGTGTTGTTGTGAGAGGCTGCATTTGGTTTCAGTGAATTTGTTTTGAAAACTCTTAATGCATTTGCCTGTTTCATGTTGGGTGATTTACAAGTGCACCTGCGCTTAGTGTTCGGAAGTTTTTGACCAAAAAACAGCATGGCCCCGTGCCCCATGCTCCCTATTCACCTGGTCTCACCCTGACTATTTTTTGTTTCCCTTGATGAAAAAAATCCACAAAGGGAAACATTTTGGTGACATGAAAGAGGTGAAACAAACAAAAAAAATGACAGAAGCACTAAAAGGCATTAAAATTGATAAGTCGAAAAACTGTTTTAAGTAGTGGAAAAAAGTCTCAAAAGGTATATCACATCAAATGAAGAATACTTTGAAAGTGACTAAAGTTTAAACATGTAAGAATGAATACACAAGTTTTTGTAAATAAATTCCAGTTTTTCTTGCCCTCCCCCCATGTATTTTCTTTTATATTAAGCCTAGTGGTAAAAAGAGGCACCTTCAGAAAATATAAACAATAATGGTGGCCTCGTTCTCAAACATCAGAACTTTGGTGAGCACGAAGTTCTCAGAGAGCTGATCTCCTATGTAAAGACATTTCTCCTTTTAGAAATAACTTCCCCCTATTTAGGCCTCAGGACTTCCTGCCTTTCCCCAGATTAGAAGTGATGAACTTTAGTTAACCAAAATCCCAGGGAAAAGGGATTTTGTTAAGGTCTTTGATCCACACCTAGCTATCTCATTCTCCAGGTATCGTACACTCAGTGTCAGACACTTGCTGCAGATCTCCATTCCTTCTACGATCGGAGAGTTTTCTCAGGGGAGAGGGTCATCCATGGAAAGAATTAAATGCCCATTAGCAAGTCTGACCCTTTAGGATACGCTTACACTAATAGTAATAGTTCTTGGGTAAAATCTGTAAGGCTCAGAGGAGGAATTAAGATTTCATACACAGACCTCAGTCTCTCAGGGCACGATAGATTGTTAAAAGTCTCGGAGGAGTGCTCAGGAGCTACAGGATTCCAGCTAACACTGTTTATGGGCGTGGTTTCAGTGGAGATTTTTAGTAAATGAGCTGTGATTTCAAACCAGGTGGGAAGGGCTTTTTCCTGTGTGCTAAAGGCAGCAACGTGCAAATGAGGGAGGCATGTGTTTGGGCTCAGATTCATGCACTGTAGATCTCAGCTGTTTTCACTTCAAAATTGAGAAACTACTCACCATTTGCTCTTATTTTTAAAGTAAATATTAAACAGAATTCATTGACTAAACACTTATTTTTTCCTTTTAATTACATTTATTGGGGTGACATTGATTCATAAAATTATGTAGATTTCATGTGTAGAATTGTATGATACATCATCTGTATACTGCATTGTGTGATCACCACTCAAAGATAAACAAGAATTTTTAAAACAAGAAATTTAAAAAATATTCTACTCAGGATTTTGTTTTGTTTTGTTTTCTGAAGATCCCACCCCAAAATCTATAGCAATAATTTGGTAGTTGATTCCTTTGAAAGCATTAAATTATATTTCCTTTTCATCAGGAGATTTGAGAGCCTGTGAAGATCAATGGTATAATCCTCCAGCTCCCAAACATTTCTGTCAAGCTAATATCAAATTAAAATGCCTGTAAAGGGGAGAAACTAGAGAATGAAGTTCAGACTTAGTAGGTGGTAGGGCAGGGTTTTATCAATCCAATGTAAACATAGACAGATGTGAATTTTAATGCCCACCCTCGCACATCTGTAGGGTTTTTGCAGTATCGTCAGTGGTGGTGTACTCTCCTTCCCTCCTTGCTGGAGTCCTGCATCGTTAGATTCCTCTACCTCTCCTCCATCTCCCTGTGTAGTGTCAGCATCATTATCGGCCAAACCCCAAGGAGGAATCTGTGTTTATAATGAGAAAACTTGGGTCAGTGCATGTTCCTTCCCCACTGCGTCCTGCTTTCAGGTGTGCGCACTTGAGAACAGTGGGAAAATTTCCCACATAAAGCAATGGGCTATGGCACAGGGAAATTGCAGGGGATGGTTCTCCTCGGTGAAATTCTAGTGGACTCTGCTTTTGTGTGGAGTTAAAATCTATTCTTGTTTCCAAATCTGTTTCTTTGTTTCATACCTGAGGCACAATTAAAAGCCAAACAATGCCTCATTGTATATTCTGTAAAGCCAGAGTTCGTTCAACATTTCAATATACAATGTCTGTCTCATACATATGAAGCATCAGCTACACCTGGTTTTCTAGAGCATCAGTGCTGGAATAACAACGTTAACATTAGCCTGGTTTAGAACACTGTTGCAATGCACATGTGGGATTTATAAAGGGATTACTAACCTGGAGCAAGAACCTTTGGACCCAATTTCTTTGTACCTCTGCAAAGCACAATTCAAAGTCCCAGTTTGGGGTTGGGAGCAGATCTAATACCAGCTACAGGAAGGAATACTGTAGAGAGTAGATGGAAAGCAAAAAAGATTATACCCTTCCACATAAAGCACTCAAGAGATTAACAGTGCCCACGAGAGACTGATGGTACCAAGAATTGCTTTTTGAAGAACAAGCAGATACGAAACGGGGAGTTCAGTGAGCGACAGAGAACAAAGTTCATGATTAAAGTCTATGCAGGGGCCCAGGGTATCGGCAAACAGGGAAGAGAAGTCTTTGTATCAGACGCGCAGCTGAGCAAGTAGCTAAAATTCATTTACTCTGGGACCAGGCAGTTCTCTTTCATCTAGAACGGCGATTTTCAACCTTATTCATCTCACAGCACATGTAAACCAATTACTAAACTTCTGCGGCATGCCAAAAAAATGTACTTTCTTGCTGATATGACAAAAATAGGTATAATTTTGATTGATTTATAAAAATAATACTAGTAATTACCTACTCTTTTTGCTCCAAAGTGACTTTTTAATAAATCAGGTGCTGAAACTTGTATATAAGGATTCTGGTACCAAGAATGAACCGATCAGATGCAACCTTATTATGTGAAATGACCAATAAGATGCAATGCTCTTACAGGACCTACATATCTGTGGTTTAAGAGAGGTTCCTGTTGTGTTGGCTGTTGTCATTTCTTATTTGACAATCTAAGGGGAAAGATATTGGTGCCCCTGACTAGTCAGGTATTGCATGTTTTAAAAATTCTTGTGCATACCAGTTGAAAATGGCTGATCTAGAGAATTTCTTCTGGATTAGTAGCTATTTTTTCTTTTTACTTTTCTTAAAGTGACTCCATTGCAGCTTTGTTAAAGGGGTTTTGTGGCCTCTATCCAGCCACCATGGAGATGAACCTGGAGCCAGGATAACCTAAGGAAACACAAGTATGTCTAGAATGGAGAGCAGAAAAGAAGGCGGAGGAAGGACTCACATAGCCTTAGTGTTACATGTATTATTTCCCTTCTAGAGCTTGTTCATGTCCTTGCATTCTAATGTTGCTTGATGGTATCACAGTTTCATTGTTTATGTCAGAATTCCAGAAGTCATTCCTAAGCACTCCTCTCTTATACCTACATTCAATCTACCAAATTTAGTCCACTTTGTCTGAAATAGTTCACACATCCTTTTTCTCCATCTGATGTGTTCTAATTCAATATTTCTTTATCTCAGCACTATTTCAATATCTTCTTAAGTAATATTGCCAAGAATCCCAACTCAAGCTTCATGTTGCTTCTTAAATACTTTCTTTTTTTATAAAATAAAAATATGATCCTACTTCTATTCTGCTTAAAGCTATTCACTGAATCTGTAAGGCTTATAAGATAAAGTCCAAGGGAAGATAATTAGAGAAATCATATATATGGGTCTGGAATTCAGGGAGAAGAGCTCAGAATGGACCCATAAATGGGAGTCACCAGCATAGAAATGGAAGTTAGATTCATAGACATGTGTAAGCAAAAAGCAGAGGCACAAACAACAAACCCTTGGAAAAGTGCATCATTTAAGGAGTGGCCGAAGAAGAACATTAAAAAAATAATGAGAGGGAATATTCTTCAGGGTGGAAGGAACTTGGAGCTTTGCAAAGTGAGAGGGTGAGTGTCTGGTGGTACAGAGGTAAAATCCAGGCTGGTCCACTGGATTAGCCTCTGGGAATTTAGTGCTAGTGAAACCGCTGATGAAACTGCTTCACTGGAATAGTGTGTGTGCCAGGGCTGAGGACAGGGTGGATGACAGAGGGGAATGGGAAGGCAGTAATGAAGTAGAGGCCCTGAGTGAAAAAATGCTGCTTTAAAAAATTTTAATTATAAAAGTAGAGAGATTATGGGGGCTGGTGAAACTGTTTGAAGATATTGGTAAAGAGGGAAAGACTGTAAACAAATTCCTGAAGGAGCAATAGGTGATAGAATAAAGAGTTAAAGTGAATGAGTTGGCTTTAAATAAGAAAATATTGCTAAGTACCAAAGATGATGAAGGAAAGGTCTCTGTAGATGGGGCCAAAAGTTTGCCAGTAGGCACTCAGGATGTAAAAATACAGTGTCCGAATTACTAGTGTATGTCCTGGGCCAACCTGCTATGGCTCTGCCATTTAGCTGTGTGGCCTGGGCAAATTACTTCACCCCACTGAGCTTCAGTGTCTTCTAAAGTGGAAGTAATAACAGAGCTGCCCTCACAGGGCAATGAGGATCAAACAGTTAATAAGTGTAAAGCACTTAGACTGTTGGTAGTAATATGATAAGCATCTAGTGAGTGTTGACTATTAGTTATTAGTAGGTGCAAACTAAGGTAGTTGCTATGCTTGGGATTCCATGTGGCCATGCCTGTGCTACTTCAGTTTATTCTGGTAAAACCTCTGCCCCCTAGCTGCAGGTGTGACCACATGGCCAGAGTTAGCACCAGCAGAACGTCAAGCCTTTTGTCTATAGTGACTGGTTCAAATCAGCCACATGATCCAAACCAAGGCAAACAAAATCTTTCCTGATGATTTGTCTACCTGTGTTAAACTGGTAGAAAGTTTTCTTTTCTCCCTATTACAAGGCTAAAAGAATGTAACCTCAGAGTTGCTGGTACTCTGCATATCCCTTGCTGTGTGGAGAAAGATCATATTATAGGTAGTGGGAGAGAATAAAACCAATATTCAGAGAAAAGCAAAGACAAGAAATGAGAAAAAAATTATATATATATATATATGGCCAGTGGTAGAGTCCCTGCATTCAGTTGTCCTGAGGACAAATTCTGGCACCCTCTCTGGCACTGGTGTGCACAACATCTCCTCCTTTTTAAGCTAAGAAGTATGAGAGTTTGTATTGCTTTTGTTGCTTGCAACAGAAGGAGAGTATTAAATACACAGAAAGTTGTGTGCCGTATATCCTCTGCGATCCAAAGAGAAACACAGGTGTGAACTACATGCGGCTGAATTTATCAAGGAAATCTAAGCAGGAGGTTAGCTCATCCTCTATTTCAGTTGTGCATTCTACTACAAAATGGTTTGTTCAATAACAGGAGTTCTAGGTTCTTCAAGGTGTTTTTGTAACTATTTCCTTACTCAATTCAAGTCCTATAGGTGTGAACTTTGGATCTGTCCCCCTCCAACATTGATCCAAAATATGGAAGATACTGTTAGCTTTCTACCATTCTCTGTCCCCCAGAAGGAAGATGAGAAGGATGGGGAGGGCAAATTGGAGTGCTGGTCTACAGCACCCTCTGTCTTGCTGTCTTCAGTGGTGATGCTCTCCTGAATGCTATGTGATATTTACTGCCAATAGTAGCACAACTGCAATGTCTACTCAGATCCTAATTAACTGCAACTGAGAGAGGTGGCTATTTAAGTTGCATAAAAATAGTCATAACTGCCTCACTCACGTCAATCAAAATGTAAATCAGCTTTATTGTGTTAATTCATGTGACAGTGGTGCAGTAAGAGATGAGGGGCTGTTGAGAAAAAATTAGTGCACCAAGGGCCAGAAAACCTGAGGTTGAGTCCTCCCATTTGTTACTAGTTTCACCCTCTGTCAAGCAGCGATAAGGCTCAGGGTCCCCACGTACTTGTGTACAAATAGAGAGGGATGGACGTAAGGGGCCTCCCACTCGATCACACACGGCTAATTGTAGTGTCTGTCAGCTAAATGTGCAATCCCATTTCATTCTCCCTAAAACAGTTGGAGTTGGGGTGATATAAACACACTGTAGAATGGAAAATTTTACACGGTCCTTCCCCAACAACTTCCTGGTGTTTCTATTCCAGAGTAGGGAAAAGGAAAATTCTCCTTAGTCAGAAAACTTTATCTCATGAGGTCTAGATATAAATTGGGATTTCTTCAAAACTTATTTTTCCAATTTTGCCTGGTTCAACTATAAAACTATAAAGACTGAGTTTATTATTCCTGTTGAGAGTAATTACAGTTTGGGAAGAAAAAAATGTGGGGCGATAGAGCAGAATTCAATCCTTTGCCTTACAGATTTGGGAAAGATAAAGGAAGCTGAGGCAAAGGGTGCCCAGGGCTTGGACCTGGATTCTTGGGCCTTCGTGACGAGACAGCCAAGTTGCAACACATCTGAGTGTTGAACTTCTTTGGCGTGAAGTCATCCCAGGAGAACCTCAAGCTAAACAACCCAGGCTCAGCATTGGGGACAGAGACTGGAGACTGCTTCGGCTCAACCAAGCATCTCCGGTACTTTGCATATCTGAAACAAAAGAAGAGAGGGACAAACGGGGACAATAAGACCACAGTTGTGTCAAGTCACCTGCCTTTGGCTCCTGAAGCCAAATGGGTCTTCTGTTTGTTTGTTTGTTTGTTATGATATGTAGACATTAATCTTCACAACTGGCAAGTCAACCAAAATGTTCTACACAGTAAGTTGGGTGAAAAAAAGCTTTTTTTCTCCTTAGTTTATTGGAAATCTTTTGAAGTGATCAGAGGAACCAATCTTCTTGGAAGTTCCAGCTTCCCAAGCTCAGATACTTCCTTAGAGCATTGTTAGACCACGCATTAGCTACAGTGCAGGGCAGGCTTTCCTTCACCAGCTAAGCATTTTAAAAATATTTGAGCTGTATCTTCTTCATTTTAATTTCATCTCACCGCTCCTGGACCCGCCAGCAGTTAGAGTAACACCTAGTAAATTTAAGTAGAATCCTGAAAAGAAGCTGCTCACTATTTAGGACAGATATGTATGTAGCATTTAACATTTACCATTTTTTTTTATCTGTAGTTTAAAAATTGAAGCTGATTTAATTTATTAAACTTAGTACAATGCTGTGGTGATTCCTATTAAGTTATCTCTAATGCGTTACATATCTTTATGCTTAGAAAAATTCGTGTTCTGCTGAGTCTTCTAAATTTCACATTGTACTCAGCTCCTTACACCAAACACCAGGTGGTAACCTTTGATCAAAAGCAATAAAATATGACCAGTTAAAACAAATAGGATAAGTGGACACTGATTCTTCAGAAATGTCTTTTTCTTTATGTAACAGCAAACTGGAAATGTATCTTCTAAACCTTGTTTTGCATTCTATAATAAATTGCTGTTTTAAAGATTGATATTAATTTATCCTCATATTAAAGATTCCTGCATTTTGTTGACGTCAATTATATGGAAGAAAAAAATTTGCTAAGATAAATTACACAACCCTGTGGATAATCACCATGATCTTGTAGAACAGTTTATTAGCTGTAAAGGATTAAGTGACAGTTTAAAAATATTGCTCGGAACCATCTGAACTCATCCCGTTAGAAGATAAAAGCAGGATACTTTTAACACTGCTGCTGAAGGTTTTTTAATCAGGCGATTATATCTACGGCTATGTGACCTTTTTAAATAAAAGCAATGTAGAAAATTTGATTTTAAGTGGTAGAGAATATTAAACTATCCAGGGAGAATTTGCTATAAGGTCAAAGAGCAATAGGACTGAGAAAACTGTAATTATTATAGAATAATTAGGCTCTTTTTTTTTTCTACCTGAAGATAGAGAAGGCAAAGCCACAAAAAAATACCCATTGGCTATGCCTTTGTACAGTTTTTCTCTTGTGGCTGTTCTTGGGAATGAAGAGCCAGTCAGCTTAAAACTGAAATATGAATTTAAGGAATTTAAGGAATTTTGCTACTGTTTTTATCTTTATACTAATTTAAAATATTTTCTTTGACCCAAATTCCAGAGCTTCAATGTTTTCATCAATCAATTTATGCTCATTTCTGATTATCATTTTTAAAATGGAAAAATAATAATTTTGAATCTGTTTTACCTCTTTCATCTTTATGTGGGACATGCTTTAAATGTAGTGGGCTTAGTTAGCCCTGGCTGCGTGGCTTGGTTGACTGGAGCCTCATTCCCTGCACTGAAATGCTGCCGGTCTGTTCTTGATTGGGGCCCATGCCTAAGCTGCAGGTTCCATTCCCAGTTGGGTGTGCATGGGAGGCAACCAATTAATGTTTGTCTCTCACAGTGATATTTCTCCCTCTCTTCCTTCCTCTCTATCTCTAAAAGCAACAGAAACTTGTCCTCTGGTGACAATTAAAAAAAAAATTAATTATGTTTAGTGAGCTCTTTGAGTTCTCCAGTCTGAAAGCATCAGATTACTGCTATTCTTTATACTCTTCCCAGACACTCCAGGCCTTCCTCCGGGGTTATTCTGTGGACTCTATTAAAGGTATTGTCCATGCCATATGGATTTTGCTTGCTCTCATTTTGGGTGTGGAGGAAAGCACTGAACACAGGCAGAGACCCCAGTGGGGAACAGCATTGTCAACATCCACTCACCCCCAAGCGCACCAGGCCACCAATTCAAAATTTCCCATGGGCACATCTCCCCTAAGTTCCCAGAAGGCAGAGACTTTTTCACAGTGTCTACAGTGGAGGCTGGCAGGTAGTGTAGATGGTCAACATATATTTGTCGGGTGAATGGATCAATAAATAATTAAAATGGATTCCTGCTCAGTATTTTTAAGAGTAGTTTAAGAAAGAATTGTAAAATAGAGTCATTCTTTTCCCCTAAATACAATACCAGACTTGGAATGTGTCTGGCAAGGAAACAAACAAATATATGAAGAAGGGAAGAAAAAAAACCCCCTAGATAAACTATAATTTATTTAAAATGAGAAGAGTAAGAAATTGAATCATTTTTATTTCAGAAATAAGGAAAGTTGACCTCTGACTCATGAACTCTCATAATTTTGTATGTTGCCGAGTACAGTTTAGGATGTAGTATGTATAGGGCAAAATATTCTTTCATGGTGTTTAGTTGAAGTTACAGAGGTTAATGAACATGCAACTCTATTTTTATCACACTGTGATACAACAACCTTTTATGTAAATAAATACCAAGAATATGAGGGACTTGATAAACGATCCCAAGGATGCAAAGTCTGTGCAGGTAGAAACAGGGGGGACAGTTAAAACCGAGGCAACTGATGGACAGAGACTGGTTTGTAGCTAGGATGCAATGACACAGATGCTGGAATAAAAGCATGCTCTTATTTTCACCAGTATGACTTGTGGTCATTTTAGAATCTGGAATTTTCAAGAATAATGTTTTTCACAATCTGCTTTTCCTTATTCTCTTTGCTCTATTAAGTTTCTTTGATTTTTTTCCCACCGAAGTCTTGATATTCTACATGGTCTACCATTTTTGTGCAAAATAAAGCAGAAACTAAGACTCAAAGATGATGCATGTCTAGGTTTAAGGTGAGAAAATGCCAAGATGTTTTTGTAGAGCAATGTTTTCCATTCCCAAAGACAGGGCAAACCTGGGGTAGAGGAAGAAAGGGGAAAGCTACTCACCCTGGACAGGAAGGAGCAATACATCATGATTCCTAAAAATGGAAGGGAAGGGGTTTTTTTGTTTTGCTTTTTTTTTTTTTTCAATTATGCAGACCCAGGAGCAGAGTGGGAAGGACTTGGGATCAAAACTCTGAAATTAAAGGAAGTTAAACCCAATAGTTAAAATATTTGAGTCCTTACTTGGATGAGGGTGTGTCCCTGAGTCCTGGTAGAAAGCAACTGAAGTTAGAGAGTTCTCAAGAGGAGAAGCAGCCTTGGGGAGAGAAAAAGTGAACCTTTGCAGAGTATATACAATGGCCCAGAAGTCTTTTATTCTAAGAACTTGGAGAATAGAACAAATATTCAGCAAGCATCATCTGGGCTCACATACTCCTGTGATAGTATGGATGGTAGGGATTGAGACAAGGATGAGACACAGTCCCTGACCTTGAGGGTTCTGGTGACTTCTAGTTGTGGGATTTGTTTAAAACAAAACAAAACAAAACAAAACAACAATTTCATCTCAGAAGTTCAGGCCAGAGGACTTAGAAGAATTTGTCTAGCCCATACTCTACTTAATGTCTCAAAATAAAATGCAATAAAAGCTACACTCACAGACATCATTGTCCATCACAGGAATGATCCTTAAAATACATGTTTTGTTGTTCTTCCTGCTCCTGCTAATCTGACTATAAAACCAGCCATTACTCGGTGGTGAGTGAGACTGTCATCTATTAATAAGCACCATTATTTTTATAGATGCAGGGGAATAGAAAATGACAAAACAAAAGCTATTCTTTAAGTATATAGAGAGCATGTATTCATTAGAAAGCAATATGAGGTTTGTAAGTGACCAGGTTTTTCAAGAAACAGTACCAGAGATATAAATACTAATTGGATTTTTAATAGAACAAAATGATGATGAGCAAAACCACTACACGATCTTCAAAGGAAACTAGGAAAAAGGAGAAAAAAAGGCTTACACCAGGAACTGTGTGCAATGGCACAATACTATTACCAAAGCTCTGTAATTCCACTCAGAATTTAAATTTACATCTGAGAATGTTTATCAAACTCCTGAAACTATGTGGCATGCTGTGGAAACTCCAGACTAATCCAAAGATCCAGGAATGAAGTTCAAGAAACTCCTACTCATCATTTATTTATCAAAAGGCTAGAGTTAAAGGCAATACACTTTAAAATAAGAAAAAAAAACATTACAGTGATAAAGAGAAAACTGGACTTCTAACCATAGATTTTAGAACGCTTAGTAAGTAAGAATAATTTGAGTTGACCTGGTATTTTTATTTTTTAAATACTTCTTTTAAAACTTGTCTGACAGGGGACAGAGCAGTGTGGTAGAAATGAGGGCAGCTGTTGGAACCCCAGCTGTCACTGATGTGGCCTTACGTAAAATCTTCTGAACATCATCAAGTTCAGCATAGTAGTATAATGAGGATTAAGTGGAATAGTTTATGTTAAGTGCTTAGAACAGAACATGACATTATGTCTTCAATAAATGTCAGATACACCCTAATTGTCATCATCATCATCATCACTACTGAGGTATTGTAATTACATTTAGTAGATTAAAAAATATAACATCCTCGGCGTCTAGTGGTTCTTCAAATTGGAAAAAATCTATCTGCATAATATGTATTTTATTTGTGATCAATAAGCTCGAATGGATAGACATTCCTATCTCTAGATTGCAAATGGGAAAACAGAAAAATCAAGTGCTTTGCCAGAAGCCACTGAGAATCCATAGGGACACTGCAAATGGCACACGGCCGTGGTTAGGAGTGTGGGCCGCTGGACTGCCTGGGTGTCATCCCTGACTGCGCCACTCTGTGACTCCAGAAAAGGTACTTACCTTTCTATGCTTCACCTTCTTCATCATTTTTAAAGTGAGACTAATGTCAATGCTGACCTCTCACCGAGATCACACACCGGTAGCCTACGCTTTAGATCACTGTGGCAAAGATACTTACTGTTCACCAAACATCCATGTGTTCCCCTCTATTTCACAGACTCTTTGCAGTTAGACACTGTGGCTATTTCTGACCAGTAGTTTGCAAGATCTTGTTACATCAGGCCAAATCAGAGAGAGAGAGAGACTCTTGATCTCTCTCTTTCCCTGCTGAGGTGACCTGGACATTGCATGTCATTAAGGCATCTTTGCAGATCAAAGCCGCCTGGATCCCTGAGCCACTGCACGAAAGTCACCTGACCTGCATTACAATTCCCCTGGGCAAGAAACAAACCTTGCTGGGCAAAGTCACCGAAACCTTTGGTTTCCTTTTTTTTTTTTTTTGTCAGTGTAAACTACCTTGTTCTGACTGTGCAATCATGATAAAGTTTCCAGACCTAAAATCCACCCATAGTACTTGTATTGGGAACTCAGAGTAGTAACGAATACTTTTAAATGACTTACAGTCATAAGACTTTCAAAAAGATCAGGAAAAGTTCGATTTCCTTTCTTTGGTCTTCGTATTTTACACTAGCCCAAAATTCTTTGCAGGCCTGGCTCACTAAAATTGCTGGCTGTAGTGTCAAATGCTGTCGATAATACAGCATCAGTGATTTGCTTTTAAGATTCAATTGCCTGTAATCATCTCTATACTAAAAAATTAAGGATTCTCTAAGCAAAGAATCTCTAAGACCCTTCCACAGCTAGGAGAGGTAGTTCAGCTTGGGAGAAGGGAGAGATCTTTGTACGAATTAGATATGGTTCTTCAATTCCATAAAGTGGTCCTTGATTAGTTCCAGAACTCAAGTAATTACAGGGCCGTATACACAATGTACACAATAATGTGTGCTGGTGACAGCTAGGAAGTTTGGGGAGCATGGTCCAGAGCCACTTAGGAATCTGGAAACACCAGGGCTTCTTAGAGAGTAAGAATAAAATAAATGAATTAAAATGTTTATTGAACAGAAGAACATTCATTATGCTATTCATTATGATTAAAAACTCTGTTATTCTTTGATTTTAATCTAGGTTTTTCAACCTCACAAGAAATTTCCTGTTTATCAAGAGATCATGTTAAAAAAATTGCCCCAAACAAAAGTAAACAAACAAACAAAAAAACACAACTAAGAATAGGATCCAAGGAGCTGAGAAGACATTGCATTATGGTTTGCAGAAAAGAGTAAATATTTCTGATTGCCTTTCTTAAATTCATGAAACGATTCCATTTGACAGTCTCCAAAGAGGAACAGACAATGATTTTGGAGCCCAGCACGAGCGGAAGAGAATGCACAGCAGAATTGACGAGTGCAGAGTTGCCTCTTCCTGGCAGGGCGCTGAGGAGTGTGCGACAATGTGAATCTGTGCTCGCAGTAAGGAAACAGCTCTGTTTCAAGGGGACAAGTTCAGGAGATTCCCAATGCCCCTTTGTATTGTATTAATGGGTATCCTCAAGTTCTAGTCATCTACTGACTTATTAACCAAATTTGTGAACTACAAGATGAAAAATAGAAAAGGCACCAGGAATTTAAAAGCTTCCTCAGATAAGTCATGAACACTGCCGTGCAACCCAAGAGCAAACGGCTGCTTTCCAAGGAGCATTGTTCGTTTTGAAATCGCGCGAAAAGACACCCCCCTAAAGAAACAAAACATAAAACTATGCGGATTAAGAAGATTCACTTATCTGCCCCCTAAAATACACCCTTAACTCTAGTTCAGCTTCATTTGATACAATTTCCTGAATCTCTTATGGATGATATAGTTTCATTATGCAAATGGTTTGGTTGAAGTATTTATTTTATAAAGCAGCCAGAGGCTATAATTTCCCACTGAATCTTATTCTTTAGATTCCCAAAGAGACTCTCTTTCCATGAAATGCCAGGCTATAAAAGACTGTTTGGGCTGTCGATTATATGAGTGGGGGGCTGAACCCTGAATAAATATTCCGTACAGGGTCTAGAGGGAACCAACATAGCTCTAACCATGAATCTGTGGATCCACGGGACTCAGCATTCTCCAACTGATCGTTGAACTGGTTTCCTAATGAAGAGTCTGTTGTTAGAACGACACATGTGTGTTTAGGGAAATGGCCAGAGCCAACGTTATTTTGGATACTTCACAGCCATCTCCACCAGGAACCTGTTAAAAGTTCACTCACAGGATACTTTCCAGGGGCCAGATGGTGAGGGGCGCTACCCAGTCGACAGATGTGGCTTTCTAGTATCAGCGATTAGCTGCACGTAGATGGGTCAGGGAATGCGGAGGCAAGTGGGCAAAGTCTGAGGCTAATATACTGGTTACTTTTTGTTATGTGTATCGGTTTACCAGTGGATTAGGAGAATCTGATGCAGAGCATACTTTGTATGGTAAGAACTGCAAATCAGTGGTTGACAGCCCCTGATTTATTACTGCTTTGGGCTCCCTCCACTAAGCCAGCACCATGGGTACCTTGGCACAGTCCTTTTCATTACTGTCTCATAACAGAGTATTTATGATACTCCTCCTGACTCGCAGGTATATATTTTAGATCCCTGCATTGCAAGTTACAATGTAAGTTACAATGCAAGTTTCACGATGGGGAATTTTATAACAAGAAAAGGAGGTTTAGTCATTATTATAATAACATAATCACTACATAGAAAAAGTTAGTGATACCAGACTAGGAAGTTCATAAACCTGTAGAAAAATGCAAGCAAGGGTGCGGTGTTAGAACGTTTCCTGAAACTGATTTATAGAAGATATAAAGTCTCTGGCAAGCACAAACATGGTTAAGTAGGACTTGATAGGGCAGCTCTCCTAGAATCCTGAATGAACAGGATTCTTAAAGCTTTGTACAGTTATTTTTTTTTTCTTCTGGAAAAAGGGCTTCATTAATTTATGGTTTCACATATACCAGGCATGTGTCATCTTTTTGACTTCTACAATATTTTTGTCTTAGGGAAAATATCACTTAACACGGGTTAAATTACATTTATTTTTTTTTAAATTAGAGTTTTATTTTAAAATTCTACTATTATTTCTGGGATGGTTTCCAGGCCTGATTTGCTTTGTTAGGCCAATTCTGCAGCATCACGCACCATTATTCCAGTTAGCCAAAATGGAATTATCTACCTCGTTTGTGTATAACACTTGAATCCCTGCACACAATGGGAATTTTAGTTCAGCAGATGGCCTCCTTGGTCACGGCAGAATTGCAAAGTGACGCTGAAGGGAAGACAGGCTCCATCCCTCGTTAAAAATTAAATGTCACGTATAGGTCTAAGTCATCATCTGGGATGCTATTGTTCTGCTCCTCCTAAGGTCCTTGTCTTCACATCAGTCTCCACGAGTCAGAGCATAGCTGCTGCACTGCTATTCGCCCACAAGGAAACCGGCATATACAGATGTTTGGTGGCTCTGAGAGCTTCTGACTACACTGGGCAGCGGGCAAATTAAGTTTCTTAAAATCCAATCCTTTGCCACTTCCACTGCTAAGACTATCGGATTGTCTCATAATGTCACTGCCCTTCCTGCCATTATTTTACAGTTCCAATGACCTACAGGAGGTCATTTGGGACTTTTCAAATATTAATATGAGTTACAGATAATAATTGCAAATGTATTTTATTTCTCTCAGGCCACACCCAAAACTGGGTCCTGGGTCCTTTCATGAAGGGTATTCTCCTGACCCCTGTCCCTTCTCAGGGAGACTGCCCACTCACCTGTCTCTCCACATGACAAGGGTGCAGGGTGGAGTGTTCCCATGCAGCTGTGTGAGCCCCACTTTCAACCGCCATGTAATTGGCTAGATTTTCCTTCTTTCCTCCTCCAGCGCCCATTGCTATTGTTTGCGATGAACCCTCTGACTCCCCCCAGTTCCCTCTACCTTCCCACTCCAATGTTGCCCCCACTAGCTCTGATTGATGGCTATTGATTGAAGTTATGCTGTTTTGTGTCCTTCAGTACAAAACCCCTCATTGTGCCAAAGCATACCTGAAGTGCAAAACTGCAAATGCTGTTAGTGATGACTGGGACCCTGGGAGGGAGGCTCATCCAAGGAGCTTGCCTCCCTGTACTGTCTTTATGTTGCACCATGGTTACCAGCATGGGCTTTAGGGCTGAGTGACTAGGGTCACACTGTTTTCACTTGTTGTGTGACATTGGACAAGCTTCTCAACATCTCTGTGTCGCAATCCATTTCCTTTAAACATCATAAATAAAAGCAACACCTATCTCATAAGGCTGTTGAGGATTCAGTAATTTAAATATACTTGGCATAATTACATGTGACACATGATGAAAACTGTAAATGTCAGCTTTCTTGGCTGTTAAAGAGCCACCTTGTGTTCCTGAAGCCTCTAGGTGATGGTTATGCAAACGGTTCTTTCAATTTTTACTTTTAGTGACCTCATCCTCACCTCTACCCTGTTTTCGTAGGAATTCACAGGGTCTGAATTGGAAGACCCTCTGAATGACAAGTATCCTTCTGCTTTGCTCAAACCCCTGCAGATGGTGACTGATATTGAACAAAACTTATATGTCTCCTTTGGATTCATTCTTTCTCAGAGGTGACCCATTCCTCCACAGAAAGAGTCTTTTTGTGGCAGGGAACCCAGTAGACATAAAGGCACATGTGAATTCTAAGTGAGCAAGCTTAGGTTTAGTCTGGGAACCTTGCTCCGTAGGGCAAGTTTCAGAAGAATAATCCTTTTAATTGCAAACATTTACCAGACAGATTTTTCCCAGTGAACATTTCCTCTGGGTTAAACAAGGTCTCATGTACCTTCAGCTGGAAGTCCATGTACTCAATGCTTTGAGGAATCATGTGTTTCATCTAGACAGGTACAATGGAATATAAATGTTTGAGAAAGGTGATTTCTTGTCACTGTTTCCCCTTGCCCACCTTCTGCAGTATTTATTTCCTAATGTAGGTAAGCCATGGCAACACCCTTCAGCTTAGAAGAGCTGACCTCATAAAAATTATGTGAAGGTTGAGCAAAGCTCCTTCCTGTTAGCTTAACCTACACTATTGACCATTCAGTAAGAAAATGCACTCTCACATTTTAAATCAGCATGTATGGTGTGCCTTCCGTCCAACGGCTTTCACTTTTCCTTGTTTTCTTACCGAACTCCGCAGGTGTCGTTTGGTAAGGGTGCTCACATTACCTGCTCTTCCACTGATGGCATGGTCAAGGGGCAGACTAGAGTTCAACTCCCACACTGGGACGGCTCCCTGAGTGGGACAGTGGGACGACCCAGCCATCTGTGAATTTATCCTATCCACTTCAGGGCAGATTCTCTTGTAAGATGTTGGACTTTGACCAACAACTGAACTCATGGATGATAATTTAGGACTCTGGAGCTTGTGCTTACCTCTTCAGACCTCCTGTTACTTGCCTTTGAGTCTCGTGATTGCTCCAGGCTCGATGACTTGCAGTTAATAGAGAGTGTCCTGAATCTTAATGGGGCTGCACCTTTGCACACAGCGCACTCTCCTCTGTGGCGGTGCCCTCTGCCTCTCCTTCACCTCCTTTGCCTGACTTACTTCCACTCATCCATCACATCTCATTTTAGGTACCCGCTCCTCAGAGCCAGCCAGTCTGCTCAGAACCTGTGACACAATGCACCTGTGGACCTTGTCACAGCACAGGGGGCCCTGTGAGATAT
Source organism: Tonatia bakeri (assembly GCA_004024845.1). Taxonomy (NCBI): domain Eukaryota; kingdom Metazoa; phylum Chordata; class Mammalia; order Chiroptera; family Phyllostomidae; genus Tonatia; species Tonatia bakeri. Next base: position 36,161 of record PVIA01004414.1, on the reverse strand, counting down.
AACAGTTGCCTTTTTCTTGTCCCCACCAGGAGGTGAGCTTCTTGAGGACAGAAACTGGCCCCTTTATACCTATATACCAAGTGGCTAACACAAAGTTAGCACATAGTGGCTGCTCGATAAATATGATACAGGGTGGCCGAAGGAGGTTTACAGTTGTGATACAAATAGGTAGTACAATAATTAGTAAGTCATAACACAAGAATAAACTCCGTTTTGCATACTCACAGCTGTAAACCCACTTTTGCCCCAACCACTGTAAATAAAAAAGAAAGAATAAAAGATGATGATGATGATGATGATGAATAAGAAGCAGAAAGGAAAATAGACATGCTGGTGATTACATCAGCAAAAGAATGAATTTGTGTTTTGCCAACTAGCAAATATTTCATTATGAAGATTTGAGGGAAAAGGGAATAAAAATACCATATGTAGAGGCCTGTACATGTTGGAACATATGAGAAGACATGGTCAAAAAGTCTTGACTTATGTTTACTATTTCTATGTTGTTTTGGGTATAATTTTCCTAAGTTTATAGAAGTACTAATTAATATTCACAGAGAAACTGAATTTTTCTTACTGTATTTTAATTCAAGCAATGACTTTATAACATAGGCATGCTTATTATAGATGGAGAAATTCGGTGTCATGCAAACTAAGGGCCTTGCCCAGGGTCACAAAGTCATAGTGCTAGAAATAAAATTCAGGTCTTTGGGGTCTAAACATCAGGGCCTATGGTCTCGTTTGCATGAGAACAATGAAAAATGACATTTAGGTCCCAAACCTGCTCCGTTGTACCAAAGAAGAGATTTGTGAAACAATGTGTAACAAGAGAGCTTGCTCTGGGAGGGCCTGAGCTCTCCTGTCCCCTTGCCCACCGCACAAACCTAGAGCGGCATTTACTGGCTGTGCAGCCCCAAGGAAGCCAGTCATCTCCTAGCATGACCTGCTCCTCCTAAATCAGGGGTGTCAGTGGCTGTCCTGAGCAGCAAATATGCACACAAGGTTTCTGGCACATAGTAAGCGCTCCCCAAATGCTGTTATTCTTACAATAGTTAATGCCTTTCAAAAGTTAGCTGTACAGCTTTGACCTGTATGAACACAGGAACACAGTTGATGAATATTGTGTAAAATTGTATGGAAAGTGTTCATGTAAATTAAGAATATCACTTTCATCCCGTTTTATTTTTTCTCCTCCTCCACACACAAAGTATACTTCACATTTGGGGGCTCACTGTTTACTTTGCACAAATAGAAAAAAAATAACATGCAGATTCCCAGTGTGCAAATGCTCAATGGCATCCCCAGGGAACTTCACAAGCAAATTCATCACTGCATTCCCAGGTAGTGTGAGCAAGAGATAATTATTTGTCATCCTCGGAATTTGCTAAAGCAGAAGAAAGCACTGTAATTTGCACAGCTATTGGAAAGATCTTCCCCACAGAACTGTGTGAGCCCTGATGTTAGCAACCCCCTCAGAGAATACAATACCCGGTTACATTAGAAAATTTGGCAAGTCCTGGGCCGCAAATTCCTGCATACTTGAGGCTGCCTTATTGATTTCCTTTCAACTCAAACCCAAGCCAGGCCAAGTCCCTCCATTGCTGAACAACAATGTGGCAACCAGGAACGAATCTCTCCCCACCCTTTATCCCCCAGTCCCTCCCTTCAGACAAATCACGCTGCCCAGATTTCAAACAAACCCCAGAGAGGCAGGCATACTTGCTGTTAAATCTCCAGGACGCCGGCCAGCACAAATCAAGAAAATGGTTTCCAGGTGCAGACGGCCTCGGCCCTCCTCCCTACTCACTTTAAAATTTGGTGACGGCTCCAAGCTTCAATCTGGAGGTGGACGAAAGAGGGAAAAGAAGGGTAAACTTAGGACTCAAAGCCCACAGAAAATTATTTTGCCTTTTTCACATTAGTAGAGTCATGTGCATTCTCCAACACGTATCGCACAGCCCAGCATGATTAATTTCACCCCTTGTGATAAGCTTCAGACCCCGAAAAGCTAGGATACACGGTCTGAACCATAGACGGAGCCCTGTAGCACAAGGCTTTCACGAAGGTAGTTCCAATCCAAGGCGACTGTTCTCCCCCCCACCCCATCACCATTTCACACGGAGCTGTAATTGGTGGGAAAAGTGCCTACTCTCCACAATTGTCCTGGGTTTTCTAAATTCAAGCAATAACAGATAATTACTGATAAACAAAACACTGAAGGGGGACGCCGCTGGGAAACTTTTCTAGGCATGATAATATTCTTAAGGGCACAACACTTGAGAGTGACAACGTTTTGAGTGACCACCATTGGCCCTGCTCTTCTCTCCCCATTTACCTGTCGTCATTTCTCCCATGCCTGATTACCAGGATATTTATTATCCTAGACACATCTGGGCCTTAGTTTTCTGTACTCACATAGAGAATATTATTTTAGATTGCCAACATTTAAAAAATCTTTAGATTCGAACAAGCAACGTCTGGCCTCAGACTGTCAACCGACGTGCCTCTGTCAAAAGCAAGGCCAGAAGGTCAAGTACGTGATAAAACATGGTGGGAGGGAAGGCTGAAATGATGGAGGGGCTCGCATGGAATGCTAGGCACTGAAGTGTTGATATGATAAAAACATTTTTAGGAAGATAACTCTAGTGCAGGGGAAGATAATGAATAGGAAGAGGAAGAACCTGGCAGTGGAGAAATCAATTTGAGGGCCATGGCGTATTTAGATAGTAATGGATCAGGGCCTGAATAAGGGTAGACATTGAATATTGAAGAATGAGTTGTGAGTGAGCAAAGTAAAACTGGGTGAAGAGCATGGGTGTAGAATTTAGCTTCAGGGATCACGAGGCTCTTCTTCAGATTAAAGCCTTCTGCAAATGGCTGACAATGGGGAGTTGGGTGCTATGAGAATTTATACTGCTCACCCCTATTTTCTCTACTTGAAAAGACAGACTCAACCTGGCAGTGGCATGTAGGTTCTTAGGACAGTGACCAAGTTTGAGTGACTCTTTTCAAGGGGTAGGAATGATCGGAGACAAGGGGCAAGTAAAAGTACCAACAATGACTGTAAGCTGTATCTTTTGGGTAGTTTCTTTCTTTCTTTTTTTTTTTTGAGTACATTTTTTTTCCACTTCCAGCCTGGTGTGGTGAACATTTGAGGGCGTTCCCTGTTAGACAAGTGGGTTGGCTCTCAAATACAGGAACACGTCTCAGCCTCTGAGTCCTGCCAAGGCATCACTTTGGCTGTGCGGGCTGCACTCTGCCCCACTGCGGGGACCGCCCTCACACAAGCTGCAGTGTAACTAGCTCCTCCAGCTGGAGGGCAGCTTGCTGTGAACTTATAGAGGCCCAGTTAAGGGGATTCCAGCCCCAGGGTGATGAGGAGCTGTTCTCCAGCTCTTACTCTGTTAGTCTAAACAGGAGTGAAGGGCGAACCTCCTTATAACTGTCAAGGCATTAAATCCCCCTGCCAAACACACAAAGATTTCTCTCCATTTGTGGTGGATGCTGTAGCTATAGACAATGGCTGATTTCTCTCACCTCCCCTGTAAATAGTTCACCTTTAGTCTCTGAAAAAGAAAGTAAGTGTTCCAAAATCTTTTTTATTTTAGAGAAAAAGGACCATACAATTGTATTTTTCTTTAAATGTGCACTGCTAAAGCAAGGTGTCTTTTATCTAGCAAAATGTCATCGGACACACCTTTTCTGGGTCGGCTGCATTTCTTGGGCCCTCGCCCATGAACTGCACTGTGCCTGCCAAATCCTAAACTCAGTTTAATCCAACTGCTTCAGGAAATGGCAAGGTACAAGAGAAAAATAAAATGGAAGTTTTATGTCAGAAAAATTCAGATCCTGCCACTTAATGGTTAGGGATCTTTCTAAGCCTTATTTTTTTCAACTGTAAACAGAGTATTTTCTTCACAAGCTAGTGTAAGGAATAAATGAGATTACCTATGTACAATGTTCAACACTGTCCAATAAGACCCATTTAACAAGTGGTAGCTCCATTTCTCTGCTCCCACATGTGGTTAGGTACTCTTTGTAATGGTGGCCCATCTTACAGATTTAACTTGGATTTACCTGGACATTATTGCCTGTGGTTGTGCCTAGGTAGGGAATCATATTTCTCTACTTTTCCCCATAATCTGAACACCTTAAAAATCAGCCTCTGGATTTTTGAATTCCCCAAAGAGATCCTTAACTACTAGAGCAATTCTTGACTAATCATCTGGAGGGATTTCCTCCTTTTCTCCTTTTTTTACTGCCTTCATTTTCAGTATAGCTAAAACGTTCTTTTCTGTGTAGCTATCCTTAAGAACAGTCACACTGATAAATTATTAGAAATTTTACACAGTCTATCCACCTAGCTCCCCTTGGGGTCTCTTACCCTGGCAAATAAGTGCCAGGAAGAACAATGGCAGGGGAACCTGAAACTACCTTTTGTTGAGTTTTAATTTTTATACAGTAGAATTGAATACATTTTAGATTTTCCTCTACTTTTGGGAGTTGATGCCTGAGGCTGTAAAAAAAAGTTCACATTTGTGGACAGAATCATGAAAATGTCTTGGCATGTTCCTTCAAGAGAAATGAAATCTAGTGTCTCTATATTCAAATTTAGAATGCTTTACGTGTCATTATATTACTCTTTTGTGCATGGACTTTATTATTTAGACTCTTGGTAAACCACGTTTTCCTTCAAACTCCCCAAAACAACCTCTTCCTGACTCGCTCAAGGTGTCTGCACCGAGATGCTGAGAAACTTTACACATTTGGCCCCACCACCGTGGTCTGTGTAACATGCCTTTGTTATTATGCTAAATCATTGCTTTACATTTTAGAACAGTGGGGGATCTATACAGTGTTGCCATACACAGTGTATTAATTTTAGAGGATATCGTAACATGTGGCACTAACATATTCTCAGCAATCATTGTGTCCCTTTCCGAGGGGGAGACTGTGATCCAATGGGACGGAGCGTCTGTCTGTCCTAGCAAATAAAGGGCAAGAACAGAGCCACCAGCTGTGTGTTCCTTCTACAGTATTATGCCCCACTTTTAGGTTTATGGTAGCAAAGTAGAACCAAACTGGAAATAGGTTTTAAAGGTGACAAAAGGATTGTGCAGTTTCAAACCTGTAATAAACACCAAGATCAATTTCACACGTGAGATTTATTTTCTCTGTCTTGTTATCTTATGTCATTTCATTGGGGTATAATCGTAACTGTAGAAACCCAGCAAGTCTTCAAAAAACAGGCATGATCCTGTGTTTACGGACAAATCCAAAAATTGGATTTGGCTTAAGCCATCTAAATCAAACTAATTCCCTTTCTCAGGTTAATGCTGCAAGGCTAACATAAAATACGGAGCTTACAAGATAGATTTGGTGTTATAGTTAAGACGAATGGTTTATTCAAATTCAAGCAGCAACGTCTTTAGTAAAAATGTTAGTGATGTGAAACTGAAATTTAATTCAGTATAACTGAAATACGTCATGATCATTGTACTTACGTGAAAAGGTTCAGCAAGGGAGCTGCTAACGTTCGTTCTTGTTCTGTGGGTGGTTTCCTTTTCTCTCCATCCAAAGCCAGTAGAACAAATTGAAAAACCAACTAAACCAGAAATGCACACTTGTAAAAGTTGAGACACATAAAACTATACCGATCAATTATGTGAGGTTTTCTAAAAAACCATTCCATTCCTTCTCCTTGAAGCTACATTTAATAGGGGGCTGTAAAGGAGCTATTTCCAGAGATAGGAAAATATAAAAATAATCAGAACTTTTCCTGAACATTTTGCTCATTAATGATTGCAAACCCTCACAATGATCTGGTGAAATGACAAGACCAGGCTGTGCAAAATCACCGTGGGTGTTGCTTTCCCGCCATCAACACGTACTTTCCCAGCTGCTCTGTAGAAGTTTAACCCTGTCTGGCATCACGGCAAATCTCCTGCTTCAGGAACCGGGATTGCCAACAACACGCAACATCTCTAAAGAGGAATTTAGAACCTCCTTGAATGTAAACTATGGCTCTATAAAGGAAATGCTGAGCATTAGCCTCTGCTTTATGTCAAGGCAAAGTAATTTAATTTCAGGCACGATTCATGAAAAGCTAGGGTGCCTGAATTCACTCTGAATCTTTTGGCTTTGTGTGTGAAGTCTATCACTGATATAAAGAAATATTAAAGTTTTTAAGGTGTAACTAATGTGATGTCTGCATGTATCACAGAGCTGAAACTGTCCCACGAGGCTGTGAGCACCTGAGATTATCTAAACATTACTTTGTGCAAGCCTTCAGGATTCAGAGGTAAGTCCAATGGGATGCGGTACTGCACTGAAGTCAGGATCCTCCTCAGGCAGAGTAAGGAGAAATGTGTGAGAGCACGTAGTTTCAGCAAGCTAAAGGAGCAATAGATATGGGGCTTGGTTGCAGGCTTCCCAACAGGAAAAGAATTCAAGGCATGACCAGGCCCTTACATTTTCAGCAGGATGGAGATTGGTACTGCGGTCATGATCTGTGTGCACAATATGAGTATGTCTCGTTCATAAGGTAAGCATGGCTGCAAACCCTTTCAGGGGCTTCCACTGGGTCTAGGTAGAAAAGAAGGGCCAAAGTAGCCCTTTATGGGTTGACAGAAATAACCTTTTACTAAGAACTAGAAAATTTATGGTGAGAAGAAAAAGTTCTGTAAGTCTCCAGGCACAAGTTTTCAAGGCTTTAGTCTGAGCCCAAGCCATAGAGGACCATGTCCTATTTCCAGGATCAAGGAGTTTCTAAAGGAAAGGTAGGGGCCACGGTCTAATGGATGAAACCCAGAGTTCAAGACCAGGCTCAAGTTTTCCCAAAAGTCACTTGAGTTCAGCCAAAATCCAAGGCACAAATTCAATCATTCGTGCTAAATAAGCAGTAGGCCCAGGGTTATCTGTGATGCTCTGGGAAATCAGGGGTCTGAGAACTACTCCAGGCCCTTTGAAGACCAACCTGAGGCCAGTAGAGTGAATTCAAAACCTTGATGGATAGGACCAGACTTATTTGTGACTATCCCTAGACAGGATGGCACATAGTGGGCACCCAATAATTATTCTCCTAAATAGAAGTGAACCTGGTATTTGGAGATGCTGTAGTGGAGTCAAGTTTATGAAATGAAGACACTGACCAATGCATATCACAATGCCATGTCCCTTAAGAAAAGTTTTCTCTCTACATTATACATAATGTTTTCTCAGTGTAGGCAACCCTGGTTTTCTTATGTCTACTTTAGAACCGAAAACAACCATCAAAACCGTGAAGTCCACAAGGCTGAACTTCTAGTTCAATGTCACAGTTGAGATGGAGACCAAAAAAGATTAGTCTCATGAGTTCTCATTCTCCTTTTGAACCCAGAAGCCTTTCTCCTAAGCCCCCTTTGGCAGTAGGAACTTTGTCACATAGATTCTGACAGGCACTATTGGCATCGACTTTTTCCCCAGTGCAAGGCTGCACTCCAATGAGCTTGGTCCTGTGTTGGATTGGTTCATTCTAAAGGGTCCTATGCTTTGAATCTTGGATCCTGGTTTATTTCTCTCTCTTCTCCTGTTCATTTGGAAGGGTCCCTTTGCATTCCTTGAAACCCAGGTGGAGTCCCAGATAACTCCTATAGCTCTGATGGTGTGCCTCCTAACATTCAGCCCATACTGTTCTCTAGTGCTTAACACCTTCTATTTCCAACTTGTTTGGAAGTTGTATCTTATGTCCTTTGGATTTCCACAGTCTAGAGGAAATAAATATCAATTGATTAAATTGCTCTGCAGCTCTTGAGCCCTTCACAATGGATAACATCACCTGTGAATTTTAATCCCAATACTACGGCCTAGGCTGGGAGCTGGCCTTGGGAGATGTGTAGGATCAGAAATGCCTAGTACCACTTATGTATTCCTTGAGTATTTCTTTATATAAAAAGTAAAAACAAGATGTGTGATCTTAGATTGTTTGTCTGTGCTACACAAGAGCTGAAGTGCATGATCTCTGAGTCCTTCTGAATCTGTGAATGCGGCTCATCACAAGAAGTCCTGGACAACACGTCTTCAGAGACAATACAAAGCTCAGCCTGGATGATTAGATGATTCTTGAAGGAGTGCTGGTTTTGCTCAGTCAGTGACATGGAAGGCCTGTGTGGGAGAGTGAGATTTCAGCCTGGTCTCCATAGAGACAGGGCTGCAATTGGGAGGCAGAACAAGTGATAGGGAGAAACTTGAAAAGCAGGCATGGAGGAAATTAGCATTGGGGAAGAGGCGGGATTCAACAGTAGGCAATGGGTGGGATCTGGCAGGATATGCCTCATGCCATTAAATAGTTCAGGCAACTGGTGGCAGGTATGTACATAGAGGCTGGAGCTCATGGGCAGAATTCTAATTGTGGGATAATATGGACAAGGGGAAAAGTTGGGGATCATTTAGTGAAATGGGAGGGGCAGGGAAATAAATTGTGAGCCCAAATTATTTATTAGACTCTATTGGTCAGAGCCAGACCTGTAGCAATGCTGAACAGTGGCAGAGACAGAACGCTTTCTGTTTTGGGCTCCTTCCAAGGCCCTGGAGACCAGTCTGGACTGAAAAAGTGATTAAGGCCGAATCTCTAGTGTTTTAGTGATCTCAGTTCTGAAGGTCACAGGAGGCAGCGACAGAGAACCAAGCAGATAGTTATAATCTATTACCTGCCTAGAAAAGCAAAATAGATTTGGATTTAATGCTTGCATGCCTCTTTGAAGATGAGAATATTTACACAAGGCAGATTTGATGGAGAATCTGGTTATAAGAAGAAATTATTATAAGACTTTTCCTAAATCACAGACTTCTCTTCCAAGTCATATTTTATCAGCTGATTCTGTCATAACCAAAATTTATCTTTGTATTTTATTTCTTTCTTGAACAAAAACAAAACAAACAAAAACCCAGTGTTATTCAGTTGATTTCTTCTGTAATCCTTTTACCTTTAAAAAAATGTTTTCTTTCTGTCTTTTTCTGTGGTGAAATGTGTCATTTTCTGACTCTAAAATAAAGAGATGTAATAGCTTTTACCTCTAAAGCTCATGGAAAATGAAATCATGTGCTGTTAAATCACTTCCATTTCATTTCCCATTGTTCTATATTGTGGAAGAAACTATTGCCCTTCCTAGAATCTTTACTCTAAAATCTTTAGAGTAAAGATTTTACTCTAGAATCTTTACTCTAAAATCTTTAGAGTAAAGATTTTACTCTAGAATCTTTACTCTAAAATCTTTCTTAAAATTTCTTCCCAGGCAAAATGAATGCATGCTTCTAGACAGGAATACTTATAAGTGAGCTGCATGCATCATGATTAACCTTTCATATACCATCATATATCAAGTATATATATATATGTATTATATATGTATATAATTATATATATTAGTGTATATATAATTATATATTAGCATGTATACTAATATATATAAAATTTTATACACATATAATATATGCATATATTAATATATATACTAATATATATAAAATTATATATACACACACACACACACTAATTCATTGTGGGGCAGAAAAGTTTTGTCAGAGCAGTAGGGAATACCTGTGTGTTTGTAAAAGGATGAGGAGGGGTTCAAGAGAGCTCAAAGAATGCAAACCAGATTGAGTTTAAAAACACAGGCGCTAGAGGGAATTAGACTGAAAAATCAAACCAGATGAGTGAAGCCCTGATTGTTGAGGGTGTTGACCAGAAAGGACGCTGCATCGGCTTGAAGGACTGCCCGGAAGAGCAGTTTGTTCCAGAAGGGAGATAAGCTCTAGAGCCCGTCAGACAGGCCCCGGGTCTTTAAAGGTCAGGGCTCTGAGAGAGAGATGGCTTGTCTTTGGGGATAAGCAATACACATTTTTTAAAAGGACCTAGACATAGTTAATAAGCATAATGTAATTGACTCTATGATTGTGTTGATAGCTTTATTTTGCTGCCATATCCCCCAAAAGATCTACTTATGATCACTAAGGGTTGGAAGTTTGGCCAAATGGGGCTTACCTTTTCAATCTTAGGAGAAATTCAAGTGGCACTTCCGATTATACCAAACTAGAAGGTTGTCACAGTGATTTTGAATTCCTTGAGGGCAGGATGTGAGTTTTCCAAACATTACATGTCCAATACCTATCACAAGGCCTGGAAAATAGAGAAATTTTAAATATTAGTTCTTTTTCTCTGGAAAAGGAACAGTTATGATAATCAGGTAGAACCACGGGGCTGTTTACTTTCTAAGGACATTTTTCTCAATCAGCTCCCACAGAATTATTGTTCTGTAGGTACTCATAAATTTCTTAAATCTCATCAGTGGGTAAATTTTTCTCAGTTCCTTGGGCAGGGTGTGTGAAGTCTTTTTAAATTTATTCATACTGGAACAGCAAGAAAGAAGGCCAGTTCATCTTTCTATGGAATTGATGTTCCACAGGGGCCAAACTCAGGTTTTTGGTTCTGGGTTCTGGTTTTGTATGTGTATTTGGTTGTTTTTAATAACTGAGACAATCAGTCATTTTCATGAGCCTGGCGTATTTTTTCAGTTACATTCATACCAGAAATTTGGGGTTCAAATAACAACTATGCAATTGCCAAGACAAATCTAAAGATCTTTTTTGAGACAAATAAAGGTTTATAGATATGTTATTCTAATGGACAAAACCCATGTTGAACAATTGGAGCCATTCTGAGTAATTAAGTCCAGTCTCCAAATCTTCACTGTTAATGACAGCTTTACCTTCCTTATTCTGGGTACATCAGGTGCATAGATGATAGATAATAGATCAATAGATATATAAATGATAGATAGATAGGACACCCACCGAAGTATACTTAAGATGGCTCATGTTTGAGAGAGATTATCTAATTGGCTATTTAATTACTTTGAGATCATAACTGCTCTGAAGTATAGTAAGTCTGTCAGGAAAAAGTCCAGCCATTGTTAATATAATGAGAACAGTTCGCACGACATCAGTATAACCGGGCATCCATGGAGAGTGGACTGGAATGCATATGTGTGAACAATGACAACTTCACTGTACTAGTCAGCGGAGGTGGTAGACTATGTCAGTATGTATATGTACTGGGTGGCTGTCACATTCAAAATGACTGAGCAAGTAGAGCAATGAACCTTGAGTCAAATTTTGTGTTAAGCTTGAACCTTCCTCTTTGGGAACTCTTCACAAGACTCAGAAGGCTGCAGCTATGGGCAACTACTGACTGGCAGCTTCCTCACGACAGTGCAGTGGGTGCACTCTGCATCACGTCTCATGCAGAGTTTCTTGGTTAAACATCAAATCACCCAGGTGACTCAGCCCCCCTACAGCCCAGATTTTGCACCCTGTGACTTCTGGCTTTTCCCAAAACTAAAATCACCTTTGAAAGGGAAGAGATTTCAGGCTGTCAATGAGATTCAGGAAAATATGACAACGGGACAGCTCATGGTGACTGGGAGAACTGTGTGAAGTCCCAAGGTGCCTACTTTGAAGGGGACTGAGGCACCATTGTCCTGTGTACAATGTTTCTTGTATCTTGTATCTTCTTCAGTAAATGTCTCTGTTTTTCATACTACATGGCTGGATACTGTCTGCACAGACCTTGTGTATGTTGAGATTCTTATATCATAGCTCTGCAATCTCTTATGAAGTGATAAGAGAAAAAAAAGAGGCAACAGAAAAATTACTTGCTTCAATATTTCATATTTTACAAAACTATATTTGAAAATAAAATCTACTTTGATTTTCAGGTTCTCTTACACAAAAATCTTAAGTGTAGCCTTGGTTAAAAAAAAAATATCCACAGAACACGTGCCGTATACTTTCCCTCCCAATCCCCTTTATATGCTCAGAACTCTCAGAAAGAAATTCAAAGTTTGAGTAGAAAGCAGTTTCCCTTAGGAAATTGGTACCATCAATTTTCCTTTAATCTGTGTATGATGTCGATTACACTGTGCTCCCAAATGACCATTGTTATACTCTAGTCACTCATAGGTGTCTTCTTCAGTCCTTTCAGAAGGAACCCATAAGCAACATGAAAGCAGACATTGTGATCTCCTAATCTCCTAACAGAGCACCCAGTACAAAGAGGGGCTCTGAATAAATTAACAATGATATCCATCACAAGGAATCTCGAGCCATGTCTCACCCAGTGATGAGAGTTCCTAATGCTCAAGCTTGTGGAGTACGGTGCGGGAGGGGTCCAGGAGAGGGCATGGCGTGAAGGAGGATGCTTTGTGCTTTGAACATTTGGGTCCTTCGGAGGAGTCCCCTGCTCTTTTCATCCCACAAAGGGTGGTGGTGGACGGGTCACTACGTAGATGTAGGGGACAAGGTAGGTCTTCATGTGGAAGTATGTTTTTGTTTATCTGTATGCCACTGAACATGGAACCCCTGTGCAGACAGGTCAGGTACTGGGCCTGAGCAAAGTCACGGCCAGGCTGTCCTAGGCTTGTCACCACAGCAGGAGAGGTCTGTTAAAGGTGAAGGTATTTCTGAACCTGTTGTTATCCCTCTCTTGTAACACATAAATCCTATGTATCAACAGTCTATAATTACCAAATAACTTCTTATTTAAAAAAATATGTAGTCCTCAATAGCCTGATTGTTGGAGATTTCCCACCCCCTACCCTCCATACCCTCACCTGCACATGTCCCTAAGCTGTGTCTGGGAAATATCCCCATGGTGCCATGAGTTGACCTTGTTGATCATGAGTTTAATTACAGCTCATTCTCAGGGTACGAAGTTCACACACTCCAGGAAGAACACAACTTCCAGGATCTGGGATTGATAATGGGCACTCTTATGAACATGAAACAGATCTTACAAAAGCATATTTTGTTGAATGACATTTGACTGAATTAGATACACAGGACTTGAATTTATTTGAAATAATGACACTGAAAATCATGAAGCTAAAGGGCTTAATGATGTTTCAGGTTTTGAAATTGTCGCAAACCATAGCTTTCAAACATTGGAATAGGTGGGCTCTGTACTGAATGCAAGAATATTCTAGAAGTCCTTTGCCCTGAGACATGCTCTAACTTAGGAGTCCATAAACTTTCCATAAAGGGCCAGACAGTAAATAGTTTTGATGTTACGGGCCACATAGTCTTGTTAGGAACTAGTCACCTCTGCTACTGTAGCACAAAAGCAGCCCTAGACTACACAGATCAGTGAAGGAAATAGACATGCAGGTCCAGGAAGCACAGACAGTCCCAGACAGATGGATGCAAAGAGGCCCACTCTAAGACACTTTGTATTAAAATGCCAAAGGTTAAAGATAAAGAGAGAATCAAAAGCAGCAAGAGAAAAGAACTTAGTTACTTACAAGGGAGTTCCCATAAGATTGTCAGCTGATTTCTCCAAAGAAACTTTGCAGGCTAGAAGGGATTGGCAAGAAATATTCAAAGTCGTGAAAAGCAGGGACCTACAGACAGGATTGTTCTACCCAGCAAAGCTGTCATTTAGAATTTAAGGGCATATAAAGAGCATCCAAGAAAAGAAAAAAATAAAGGAGTTTGTCATCACCAAACCATTATTATATGAAATGTTAAAGGGACTTGTTTATAAAAAAGTTTACCAGATGTAGGAGGTTGTGGGGGAATGGGTGAAGAGGTAAGGGGATTAAGAAGTACAAATGGGTAGTTACAGAAGCCATGGGGATGTACAGTAGTACAGTGTAGGAAATGGAGCAGCCAAGGAACTTATGCACATGACCCACAGACATGAACAATGGTGTGGGGGGTGCTGGGTGGAGGGGGCAAAGGGGTAAAAATTGGGACAACTGTAATAGTATAATCAATAAAATGTAATTAAAAAATAAAAAAATAAAAATTCATGGACCTAAGTTTCTTTTTCAAGAAAAGCAACCAGTTAAGGATTAAATGGTTGATGAATTTTAAAAAATCAGAAAATACAGCTGAACAAAAAGAAGTAAATAGAACATTCTTAATCTCATGCCTCAAAGAAAATACATTTTGTTTTATACCATTTCACACATTTACCATGTGAAGAAATAATATGTATTTGTAAATACATGATTCAAATTATAAAAATCAAATCATACTATGTATACATATGTATATATGTATGTATATGTGTACACATGTATGCATGTATATATTTATATACTTACATATATGAGAGGGGACCCCCACCAAAAAAAAAACAAAATTACCATCTGGAAAGCGGGCACCTTGCAGTACAGGCTTCCACTGCTAGGTGAGTGTTCTAGAACCCATCTGTATCACTGTACCAGCTGGTGTTGTGAGAGGCTGTGTTCAGCTTCAGTAAATGTTTTGAAGACTCTTTCAACACATCTGCCCATTTCATGATGGGTGATTCACGCACTCACACTGCACTGACTGTTCAGCAGTTTTTGGCCAAAAAGGCAAGGCCCCCTGCCCTGCCATCCCTGTGTCCTGTTCACATCGCTGTGCCTCGGCCCCCTTCCAGCCAAGATTTCATGCTCTGCGACTTCTGGCTTTTCTCAGAAGTAAAATCACCTTTGCAAGGGAAGAGATTTCAGACCATCTATGAGATTCATGAAAATACAACAGAGCAGCTGATAGTGACTGGGAGAACTGTGTGAGGTCCCAAGGTGCCTAAGTTGAAGGGGACTAAGGCATCATTGTCCTATGTACAATGTTTCTTGTATCTTGTATCTTCAATAAATGTCTCTATTTTTCATACATATATGCATATGTGTGTGTGTGTGACACTTACTTGAGCAAATATGTGGCAGTAGATTCTCCTATATTGTCAAGTATAAGGGAAAGACTGCAACCCTTCCTTGTTATATTGGAATATGGAGATAAAAATTCATACTCCTTTTTGTGATCATAAGTGCTAATTGTAATTGAAAGCAACTTATACCCTTTATGGTATGTTATATATTTTAGATCAGTTTCAAGTATAGGAGTATATTTTTAAACATTGTATTATAGATTTTCTTTCCACCAAATCAGTCCTGGGTATTAGAGTTATACTTTGAAAGTCATGGCCAGTTGCTTTCAGTTGTTAATTCTCTTTTAAAACATCTCCACGTTTTGAAGAAGGTGCAGTATGGGGATTCTGACCTTATTGGCAGTTTGGTACAAATCTAAATCTTGACCCCCTTTTTTTCCTCTTAATTCTTGTTTGGAGAAAAGGCTGATCCAAACCGTTGAACTTGCCTATGAGGACTTCTTAAATCCGCTCAGCATCTACACAGAGAATGCACCCTCAAACGGTATCTTTTTGAAACTCAAGGGAGTGGCAGTGTCTCTGCTGGAAGGATGTGAGCAGAAAGGAGGCCACAGTGGCCTCCTTCCTTTAATCACAGTTGGCTCTCCTTCTAGAGCTTCCAAATTAACAGTGGGGCAACTTTTGTTCTTTTATTTTTACTTGAACAAGCAGGTGTTGCTTTCACGAGGCCCATATGTTTCTTCGCAAGCTCCATCCAAAGCACCTACTGTACAGCCTCTGGTGACGTGGCACACAGCCCATTTCCTTACAAGGTGTTTCTTTTGATTCCAAGGAGAGTAGGTGGAAAATGGATGTCAGTGTCTCTGTGGACGTGCACGTTTTGTGTGCATATGTGTGCAGAGTCAGAGCAGGAGAGCAGCAGTGCTCTCTTTGCATTGGAAGAGCATCGCTCCTGCTGCCAGTAAGCCAGAGCAAAGGGCTGCTGTCAGTGAGGCCACAGCTCCCACTGAGCCTGCGCCAAACTCCCGCCTGGAGCAAGTTCCCAGCAGGCTGCCGCGTGGCTGTGGCAGACACTGGGAGCAGCTGTCTCTGCTGGGCGGACAGGCAGTAGTCCAACCAGGTGGTTTTCTCAAGTTAAGAATAATAGTAATTAGAAGAAAGAGCACCACTCAAAGTTGGCTGCCCCTTGCTCCACCAGGCCCACCAAGAGGAACCCACAGGGGAGGTGCAGGGTGAAGAGGGAGGTCTGTGGAGGGAAGAAAACAAAGAGGCTTCTGCTGTGACTGAGGGGCAATGGGGAGTACCTGGGAGCCAAAGAAAACTGGCCAAGACATGCGCTAGAATTAATTTTCTATAAAAGCATAACTTTGTGATCATTATTAAAGTGCTGGCTGCTCCAGAGTAAGCACACAATGTTTTTAATGAAAGAAAAAAACTTTCCTTTCAGAACAAGTGACTATGCTGGTTCTTACAGGGGTGGCAAATAATCTAGAGCAATACATACATGTACACACATATACACACATGTGCTATTTACTCTTACAAGCTTGAAAATGAATCTGCCATCTTCACTCATCCTTTTTACCCATTTGTTTCCATGTTAGCATGAAAGTGAGAGTGTGAGCTCCTTTTTGTGTGTTGGCCAGAAATACAAGACTATGTTACCATCAAATACACTCCTCCAAAAATTCTTACAAGTTGTATAGTTAATACATATGAATTTGAAGAACACCAACAAACACAGAAATTGCAACAATTTGTAGGAGTACCTATCCTATCATTTTCACTTGGTTTTCTATCACTTCCAGTATGATGCCTTCTAGTGACTTTTCATCAGAAAGTATAGTTTGTGGACTGGCAACATCAGCATCAGCTTGTTGGACATGAAGCCTCATGCCAGACTTACTGAATTAGAACCCACATTTTTGACAAGAGCCACAGGTGATTAACTCACATTAAAAATTTGAGAAACTATCCTGGTACCCTTAGGAAACTGAAGTTCTATAGTTAGTTACATGTTATCTATTTCGGGCAGCAGGGATTGTAAGAGTTACCAAGGGTGGCTGGGCAGTCAAACCATCAGTGACTATCTCAACCTGCATGGGAGTTTCAAAGGAAAAGTTACAAACCTTTCTAGGTGTTTTTGGCAGAAACAGACATTTAAAGAATTACATTCGTCAGAACACCAAAAGCAAAGCAGTGTGCATTCACACATTTGGAACGATCCCTAGTTTACATGTGTTTGTTTTGCTCACATTAGACACAGTTCTATGTCACAAGGACATTTACTTCAAGAAAATGATGGCATCACAAAGTATCCCATTAAAGGTATTGATTAGCTGTCATAAAGTCAGCTCAGAATGACATTCGGTGCCAATTAAATTGAAGCCATATGTCTCAGATAAAATTGTATTAGTTAATCTTAAATTTAGTCTATTAGATAAATAGACTATTAGATAGCTTGACTTAGTCCATTAGGAAAATTTGATAAATTAAACACTGTCTATTAGATAAAATTGACAAAAAAAAAGGTACAGTAATCTTCCCAGATGGCAACAGTCTTTTCAAAGGATGGTAAAAAAATGACTCAAAACTTCAACTTTATGACACAGGATTATAGGCAGCCTTGTGACTCTGGCTGAGGAAGTCACCGGGGAGAGCAGCAGACAAGGAAGCGTGACACCCAGAAAGAGCTCGGCAGTGGGAGGGGCATCGTGATCTCTGCCTAGGTAATCGGAGTCCATATCCTGCTATTGACCTAGCCTCTCGACTTCACCGGACTCAATGGAAATTCTGTACATAAAACAATGACAGGATGTCTCTGGAAAAGTCACAAAATGTCAGGGCTCAAAACACATTGTTCGTAAACTCATGGAATCTTTGCGTGCTGCCCACCAAATAAAAAAAAATATTTCAAAAATATCTAAGGAAATTCCATACTTATCAAATTCAATGGGCTTTTGCTTTTAAAATAAAAAGCAGACTTAGCTCCTTTGTAGATAAAAGTTTTTAAAGCGAGACATTCTTAGGAAAAATGTTAATGAGCTACTGGAATGGTTCTCAAACTTCAGTTTGTGTCAGAATCATCTGAAAAGAAAACACAAGAGGTCTGGGTCGTACCCCGATCTAGTAAGTCAGAAGTTGGGCCAAGAATCTGCATTTCTAATAAGTTCCTAGATAATGGGGGTGCTCCTAGTCTGGGGACCACACTTTGAAAGCTACTGAATTAAGGTAAGACATACTACAATTTACTTTAATAGCTTATTTTATATTTATTTATTCTACAAACAGTATTAAACATTTCCTGTATGCCCAGAACAATGCTAGCTGCTGGAGATGAAAAGTTGAACGAGTCGCCTTGCTCTGCACGAGGTCATAGTCTGACGGGATCAGCAGCTCTGTGGAGGGCAGCTGCTCTCCCGAAGCATTAAATCAGAGGCAGAAGCAGTGCCCCTGCCCTCAGTACTGGAGGAGACTGGTGTCCCCCATCCCATGTGCCTCCACTCTCTTCAGACCTCAGGAGGTCTTTGAGGAGGACAGAAGGTGGACAAACATCATTTCCTTGCCTTTTCATCCAAATCAATCACCTCAAAATATTATTTAGTTGAGAGAAGGAAGTATGCAGGTGAGGAAACAAACACACTTGTTTTATAATTACATCTAGGTAATAACTTTGAGTGGGATTACTATGTGGAAGCAAATAGATTTTGAAAAATCTACTATATTTTTGAAGTAATTTTACTTCCAAAGATATATGCCTTTGATTATACAAGCCTTAAAAAAGACTTTGGGCCTCCAGCTTGCATTGGCAGCAAGAGGTGTGAGAGTCCTGAACCACTGAGTAGGGCCTAATTCTCAGTGCTCACTTCCAATGTGGGCATGGAGAGTAATGAACATGGGAAAATGTCTAAGAAGCAGAGGCAGGGACCATAGAGAGTAATGAACTGGAGGAGGTCTTTCAAGACAGAGGACCAGGATCTAGTCTAAGAACCTTCCTTGACTCCATACTAGGAGGCCTTTGCAATGCCTGCCCAGCAGGCTGTTACCATTGCTATAGGTAGGCATCCACTGTGTGTCTCCCACTGTCATTCAGTTGGTGCTCACCTGGCTCTTACTGTCCCTCTTCTTACCACTGGTTAAGCATATGTTAGGGTTAGAAGATGAAGGGAGGGTGGGGTTAGATAACTTGCTTTTTTGCTAATAAGTTGTCGGACCAAATGAAGCCACATATGCTCTTGCTGGAGTGTTGAGCACTTCATTCAGAAATCCTGGACTTTGAGCTAGCTGCTGTAACTGGATCAACTTCGAACTGTTTCTCTTGAGGTGGTGAGTATGTTTTATACGGAAAGCATGCACGGATGTTGGAAAGCTAGGAAGAGATCATTCACAGCAAACATTTGTGCTACCCTTTCATATTGCAGAAATGTAATTGGGAAATGTCTTCCTAGCTCCTCTTTTGTCTGTCTAGGTGGACTGCCTAAATACTTCATGAAATGTGGGAATTGCATTGTTACAATCAGTGAGTGTAAGTAACGTGTATTTCCCCCTGGCCCCGATGAGCAAGTGCCCATATAATGTGCCACGTGAGCTCCTTTTCTCCATGCATCTGTAGGTGGTAATGTCCAGGTCAGTATGAGAGGGCTGCTAATGGCAGAGACAAATGATGAGGAAGCCTGGATCCCTGCATTACCACTTGGAAGAGTCACCAGACCACATCCACGCTGGACTGTTGCACGAGGGAGACATACACTTTATTCTCTAGAGGACGATACTGTTACTGTTATTCGAGAGTTATCTGTTAGTATTACTTCATTGTTTAATGTAGATATTTTTAAGTAAATGAAAGTACTACATTTTCTCTACATACCCAAACTGTAGGGTGGGTTAAGTTTTGTTAGCTTATCACACACAAAGATTATGCATCTTACGTATCCTAAGAGGCAGCTATTATACGCTCCATTATACAGAAGAAGGAACTGAGACTAGAGACGTTTTGCAGTGTGCTAGGTCATGGGTGGCAGAATCGGTACCCTGGGCACTCTAAGTCCAGAACTCATATTCTTTTCCCTCTTCCATCCCACCCATCTGCCCGTGTTACCAATATGTCCAATTTCTCTGGAGTTGGCTTCTACTGAAGATAAACTACTTTCACTCAGCAGATTTTTATATTTTTATCACCTCTTTTAAGAAAAGGAGACTGACTAAAAATGGTCGAAGTGAAAAATTCTCTTGAGGACATGTGTACAAGCTAAAACTGGTGGAAGAGAGGGAGAGAGTTGAGGATGGGACACCGGCTGACTTCAGAGACCCTCACTAAGGCCGCACCATTCCTGAAAGCAAGGAGGGCGTGTGTGGCATGCACCAACCCAACCCCACATCAGGATACCCTCTGGCTAACAGTCACAGAGAACATCACTGCACACAGGGCTAGAAAGGTAAAATTGCCCTGCAAGATTAATTGATCTATTATAATCAACTAACTGAGAATCACTATTTCTTCTATAGAAAGATGTTGCTGCCAAGTATAGCTAGTTTAAAGACTTTCATTTGGGGTAATATGCTCAATCTTTTGGTATGCTTCATGTGGGCTCAGTTTTGTCTTATTAGTGCAATTGTCCTTAATTCACTCTTAGCACAGCATGGGATTAATTTTTATCCTCATCTGAGGACATACTCATTGATTTTAGAGAAAGGGGAAGGGAGGGAGAGAGAGAGAGAAACATTGATTGGTTGCCTCCCCTCCACCCCCAGACCCCCTGACCAGAGACCAAACCCTGCAACCTAGGCACGTGCCCTCATTAAGAACTGAACCCATGACATTTTGGTTTATGTGATGATGTTCCAACCAACTGAGCCACACTGGCTAGGGCAGCATGGGATTGATTTTTAAGAAAATATGAAGCATCCTAAATACGAGTACTATTTTATGTTAATTATAGATTTTCACTGGCTTTATTTAATTAAAATCATTTTATATTTTATTTAATAAAATATTTTAAAAATTATTCTAAAGCTCTCCTAAAAATCCTCATGATTGTGTCTATTTTAATATGCAATTATCTGGAATATAAAAGATTAGACTTTTCATGGAGTTCAAATTAAAAAATTTTAGGCTTGCCCTGGCTGGGTATTTCAGTTGTTGGGCACACTGTCCTGATGTGCCAAGGTTATGGGTTTGATCACTGGTCAGAGTATATACAAGAATCAACCAATTAATGCATAAATAAGTGGAACAACAAATCAATGTTTCTCTCTCTCTCTCTCTCTCTCTCTCCCTTCCTCTCTGAAATCAATACTTTAAAAAAAATTTAGGTTTCCTCAGAAGCTAACAATGAGGAATTGTAAACTTATGATAATTGTCTCAACAACTTCTTACATGTGACCAAGCAGGAAGTCAGCCACTGCGTGCCCTGTGTGGTGTGATGCGTGAGAGAAAAGGGGACAGATTCTGATCTCGTAACTGAAGTCATACACTTATGAAAGGTAGTTTTAGTTCTTAGGTCAGCGATTCAAACTTATTTTTAGTTGACGCTTTCTTGACTCCTATTTTCATTTTAAAATACCCATATTCCATGGCATTGCTGCCTGCATTGAACGGAATGTTTGTGTTCCCCCAAATTCATATTGAAACCAATTTCCCACAGTGGGAGTATCTGGAGGTGAGCTTCAGGAGATCGTTAGATGAGGAGGGTGGGGCCCTCATGAATGGGAGTCAGGCCTTTATTAGAAAAGCCCAGAGTGCCAGTTGGTTGGCCCTCTTCTCACCATGTAGGGGTGCAATGAGGAGTCCGCAGACCCCAAGCCAGGAAGAGGGCTCTCACCAGAACCCACCCATGCGGGCACCCTGATCTCAGATGTCCAGCCTCCGAAATTATGAGAAATAAATTTCTGTTGTGTATCAGCTGCCCAGTTCATGGTCCTTTGTTATTATAGCAACCCAAACAGACTGAGACACTGCCCTTAGCCCCAACATATGCAACTGTGCCCATAATCCCAGTTAAGGTATACAAGTCTTTACACTGGCAGAAGGAAAAATATATCACTTTTATAGCCTTCATTTATCTGGGCCCAGGTGGAGCTAGATGAAGCAGTCTGAAGGGAGAATTGTGAAGAAAGTATTCTTACCCCATGGTGCCCCTGGATGGCCTTCTTCATTCTTTCGGTCCTTAGTGGCTTCTCGTTCCCAGTATTATAATATCTGAGAGTTCTGTCCTTCCCCTGGTGCTGTGCACAGGCCTAAATGGATGTTTCTAATTCCCACAAGGACACCAAACCCCCCACCTTTAGACTTGCCTCCCCCAAGGCCTCAGGATCCACAGTCAAGGGACCCAGTATTTCAACACTGTGGATGATGTTCTAATGTCCTAGTTTCTGCTCCAGAGCTGCGTGCTATCCCTAGTATACCGAGTGCTCGCTTCGCTGTCTTACCAGTATTGCCTTTTTATGTTCATTATGATTGTAAATGCACATACTGCTCTTCTCTTTTATCATAATTCATTTCTAATGCTCTAATTTTTTTTTCAAATCTCTCACTTTTATCATCCCCTCACATGTCCTTAGGCCAGCTGGCATTTGTGACATGGTTATCTTTATTCATACCTGGTTATTATTCCTGGATTTTTTAGTCAACAAACTAGTTGGGACCATTCAAAAACAAGGTATGAGTTTTAACCATTGTCTCGCACCTTTAGTTGGCCCTTCCCAGTTGGCTCATGAAAACACTGCCATCAGCATTTGTAGAAAGAAGGCGACAAGTCAGAAGAAACGGCAAAGGTGAGCGAGACATATCTGGGACACGCTTCCCCACCAGTCCCCTGCACTGTGGAGCAGTGGCTCTCAGACCTGAGCGTGTATCAGAATGATCCACAGAGCTTGTTAAATGTGCATCGCTGGACTCTCATCCAGAATTTCTCTTCAGTAGATCTGGTGTTGGGCCCAGGAATGTGCATTCCTAACACATTTCCAGATGCTTCTGCTGGTCCAGGGTCTCAGAACCCGTGTCCTAGAGAACGACTGGAAACAAAAATGTTTCTCTGTCCACTGGCTCCCCATGCACTTGGTGCCGAGCCAGCTCCCAGATGCATTTGCCTGGAACACTCCACCGAAGTTTTCCATTTCCTGGGCCATAAAGATGTCTGTCTCTTCATCCTCCTCCATGGATTTCCTTCTCTTTCTTCCCTGGCTTGTGGCCATCTCCTTGACTTCTCCACACAGACACACTGGCTCTGCGGAAATCCTTCAAATCCTGAATGGTGCTTGTCCTCTTGTTTCTCTTTCCACAGAGGTTATTCACGATGATTAGTGTGAATGGGTTGCAAAGAAGAGGGGCATCTGGAGGGGTGGGCGACTGGGCCTTTGGGATTCATCTGAGAGAACTCAGTGAGCTGGTGAGAGGGTTTTGTGGGAAAGACTGCAACACGAAATAATAGCTCCCAATTTTATACAGCTGCATGCCTTCCCCGGGTTAATCTTAATTTTTATCTTGGGCTTTCCTCCCCTAGTATTGAGGAACTGGAACTCTGTCCCAAATCTTTCTCTTCCAAATAATTAATTCCCACATGCTCCGAAAGTGAAGCAATAAATATTCCTCTAGCATGTAATAAGAATAAATCTTAATTTCACAAATCAGATGTTTACAAACAAGGAATTTGCTTTATTTTGCACCTGACAAGCTTCCCTTTACTCTTGGGCCCCCGTCTGCTTACGGTAAGCTAATCACGCTCTCCCTTCTTAGTAAACCGTGTAACCCCAAAACTATTCTAGTTTAAACCAGGCGTCACTGTGTGTGCTGTTCATTGCAAAGCTGCTTCTTCTAGGCTGTACGGTGTTCTTGCACACCTGCACACAGCTACAGCAAGGACGTTTTGGAGGAAGGGCCAGGCCAAAACCCAACAATGTCCTAGGGCTCTGTTAACACCCAAGGTCTGGATGACTGTCCCTCTCAGGGTGGATAAGCCCACTGCTGGCCCTCTCCTGAGGCACTTTGGACCCTCTCAAAACCCTCATCTGCAACTCCTTGGTAACTAATTGGAAAGAGTAATCCTGATAAGGCACGAATGGGCTTTTTCAACTACCCCAATTCTCTCTCATCCTGGGAAATTATTTTGACTTTTTTTATAAATGAAAAATAATTTAAAGAATTAAAAAGGTACAAAACAATGGATCTGGTGACCTGATGTTTTTACGATTATGTCAAATATATCACCAATAAACCATGGCTGTTGTACCTTGTTAAATTGTGTGAAGATTTATTTAAGGCCAACATTGGTAACACTGTAGATAAATGAACCATGTTCTTTCCATGGACGGTTTTATGGCAGAGTCTCATCGTGGTGAGTTAAAACTCTGTTAAACTCTACCAGCCAACTATGGGTTTTCTCCTAACCAGATTGCTATTAATTAGATCTTCTTACCTCCCTGGGCAGATTTTTGGTTGAGAACAGACAAATCCATGGTCCCAGTGAATACCTGCCCTCACTCCATGTCTGTAGGAAGCTTGGGAAGCCACCACACACACCCGGAATCACCTTCGCCGCCTTCCACCTGGCTCTGCCGCTCCACCTTCTCTCTGCTGTGCTTCCCTGGTGCCCAGCTACTGATCTTGCTGGATCTGCAGTTCCGCTCAACAGCAAATACCAGGAAAGAAGCTGCAATATGTTCATAATGGCCCACAACATCGGGGAAAAACCCATTCGCTGTCTCCAGAAGGAGGCCATACTCATCTTTCTGTGTCTTCTTCTGTTCCTGACTCTCATTTCCTCAGACTTCTCCAATGCAAAGATACAGGCCATGGAGTGGGGGGTGGGGGTAGAGGGAGTGAAGGATTCAAATAATTAACATCACTTCCTTCCTTTGCTCACTCTGCCCGGGGACCTGCGGTAGAGTGGCTACCCAAAAAAGGTGCTTCCTTGAACTTTAAAAGTTGAATAGTATAAATATATTTGTTCTCCAGTGCATTTTCTCTACACATGAGTGGTAGGGACCAGCAGGTAGCCTCATTCATTGACAGGTCGGGCATTCAGTGATAGTTCACAGTGTTTCCTTATGTATTTCATTGTTTGGTGGGCATAGTTCTGTAGAAAACACTCCTCGGCTCAAGTCTACCAACTGTACATCCTAAATAGCTGGGGACCTGCTTTCGAGCCACAGAAGTTAACTAAGATAACTCATTAGACCAGTTTATGGAGTAACCCCCCCAGCACACACACATCTTAGATGTCTGTGAGTCATTGGCTACATCAGTGACTTTCAGCGGGGGGGCCGAGGCACACGGGTGTGCTGTAGGGGTTTTAAAATATGCATTGCCTGACTCTTTCATCAGGGGCACTGACCTGTCTTCTCTTAGACTGTCAGACTGAAAAAAGGAAACAGCCAACACAGCAAAAGCTGTCTGGTGTGGCTGAATCAAAATCATACTTAATTTTTTTCATTGCATCAGCAGAACTTCAGTAATTAGCTTATGTGTAGCATGAGATGAAAAACGTTGAAACCACTGGACTAGGTAATAAGTACATGGATGCATGTGGTGGGAGTGCTGGGCGGGGCAGAGAGTGAAGTTAGAAGCAGTTCTTAGGGAAATCTGCGTGTCAAAATGTGAAGGCCAGCTGGCCCATGTGCCAGGAGGCCACACACAGGGATACTTATATGTCCCAAAATATCCCAGATGATAAATGTCCTACTTCAATCATTGCAATTGTGAGAGCTCGTGGTACTTATTTGTGTCCGTGGCTCTATTTAAAACACACACACCTTGAGGGCAAAGTGTGGGTTTTGTCTATTGCAAAAACCTCAGACCTCACCTGACAAACATCAGATACATTATGAGGATCAGTAATTTGTTGGAGCACTATTATTATTAATAGAAGGCTAAGTAACATTCCAAAAATTATTAAACTTTGAAAATTACTTGACATAAACAAAATGTAATCATTCTGTAACTACTGGTATAAAAATTGCACTCATATCAAACATTCACAGTTGAAATTAAAATGGAATCTCTCTCACAATATTAGAAGAAAATTAATGGTTTTGCATTAATGAGCTTTCAGGTTTATTACTCAATAAATTATTGTCACAAGAAATATTTTAGCAGATTTTTATCTGTGGTATATACACTGTATTCTATGCATATTGACATCATGTGAAATTATTTTGACTTTTTTTTATAAATGACAAGTGAAAAATAATTTAAAGAATTAAAAAGATGCAAAACGATGGATCTGGTGACCTGATGTTTCTATGATAATGTCAAATATATCACCAATAAGTCATGGCTGTTATATTGTTGTATCTTGTTAAATTGTATGAAGATTTATTTAAGGCCAACACTGATAACACTGTAGATAAATGAACCATGTTCTTTGCATGGACGGTTTTATAGCAGGGTGTCATCGTGGCGAATTTAAACTCTGTTAGAATTTCCATCAAAAAGTTACAAAGCTATCTGTTTCTCTGGATTAAAATTTAGTTCCAAACCCTAAAACAGGATGTCACACTTATTTTCACCAGGGGGCCACATCAAATTCACGGTTGCCTTTAAAGGGCCGAATGTAATTTTAGGACTGTATAAATGTAACTACTCCTTAACAGTTAAGAGAGAGCTCAGCACTGCTACCAGGTAGAAAAAAGATGCCAGGCCAGATAAAACAAGGTGGAGGTTCAGATTCAGCCCGCGAGTCTTGTGTTTGCCTCCTGTGCCCTAAAATTATAACTGCCTCGTCAATTTAAAGTAATTATTTTACCCTGGTAAAAGGATGCAAAATTACAAATGAAATTGGTACCTCTTTATGTCTTAGCATTATTAAAAGATAATGTCTTTTACAACACCATGAATTACAAATACGAGTAAAAAATTCCAAACTCTAGCCTGGGTTAAGTGCTAACTTGCAATTTGAACCCTCTGAACCTCTCTTCCTTCCTTTTCAGTTCAATAAAGAGTTGGGAAAGGAAGATGTATAAAATCTTTCTATCTTTATCTTCTATCTATCTATCTATCTATCTATCTATCTATCTATCTATCCATCCATCCATCCATCCATCCATCCATCCATCCATGATCCTATGATCTCTCGATTCTATTGTATCATCAGTCATCATCAGCTAATATAGTTGTACTAATAATAACAGACTAAACAGCACTAAAAAGATATTCTACATTCCATTTTCCTACCGAAGTGCTACCTTTGCAAACACTTGACTAGAGACCACGGACTCTCTTTCCTTTTTAAGGGAAAAGAGCAGCTCCTGTGTTATTTCAGAGTCTTACACAAACACAGCTGTGAAAAACACTTAAATTGGCAAAATACCTGGCTGGTATAGCTCAGTGGATTGAGCATGGGCTGCAAACCAAAGGTTTGCCAGTTCGATTCCTGATCAGGACACATGCCTAGGCTGCAGGCCAGGTTCCCAGTGGGGGCCATGTGAGAGGCAACCACACAATGATGTTTCTCTCTCTCTTTCTCCCTCCCCTTCCCTCTCTCTAAAAAAGTAAATAAATAAAATCTTTAATAAAATAAATTGACAAAACTTACAACTTTGTAAATTAGTTACATTAGAGTTATAATATGCACGTTGTAAATAAAACTTAATGTCTAGAGTACACAAGGATGTTATACAGTTATATTTTGGTGTTGTTCAGATTCTGAGAAGTTAATTTGTATAATGGACACTTTTAAAGTGACCACTTTAAAAATGACAATAATGCCTAACCCAAGAAACTTTATCATGAAAGCAAACAGAGTCACATGGGAGCTAATTTTCTATTTGGCTTCTTTCTGTAAATCAATATCCACAGAAGCCTAAAGTTTCTTAAGCTAAAAACAGAGTGCATGGCTTTGAGGAGTGAGAGAGATCCAGTCCCTTACTCACTGTCAACAACTACAAGACAGCAAAATCTCTATTGCTACGACAACAACTAAAGGCCATACTAAGGACAACTGCAAGTAGTGTTGTGTTAAATACTGTGCGCCAGGACTTGGACTTAAACAAGAACAATCACCCTAAATATCAGGCAGGCATTTAGCACACACACACACATACACAGATATCATATATATTAATCCAAGAGGTAATTGCACTTCATAAATAGTGATTCTTTCAGGTTTGGCTGAATAGGGAGGTAATAATAAGTCTCTCTCACGCTGTTGTAGTTTAAGCCAATTGTCTTTGATTTTCTAAATCCACTGAGGGGCAAAAGGACTATTTATCATCATTGTCTAACAGTCCTTTTTCTACTGGGCGACTATTAAATTTCTTCTTGGTTTTATTTTTTTGCCCACAAAATCAACACTGTTTTTTATGTTTGTTTCAGGTGTGATGCTGAATTAAAGAATCTTTGCAGCTTTTTTCTGTGTACACTCCTACCCTCATTAGTTTATGAAACATATGCCAGAAATGTTCTGATTTCCCCCCAAACAATAGCCAGACTGAAATTTTTTTTGACACATGGAATGTCATGCTTGCTTTTTACACCACAGACCTGTGAGTACAAAGCGAGCTTGTCACCTGCCACATTCTGCTTTCCTGTCTAACTCAAACTTTGTCAAACCTTTGCCGATTAACTTTGTGCCGAGTCTGTGTTCGAAAGCGTATCATGTAGCAGTTACCCTGTGTGAACCTCTTCTATTTAATCTTCAGTTTCCAAGGTCACTCTGGTTCTACATTTCCCTCCTGAAATGCCCAGCATGCTCACTGCGGGCAGCTTTCTTTGCGAAGTGGCTCACCTGCGAGTATTCACGCAGACAGCTCCTGGTTAAAACCCTGAAGGGGCTGAGCACAGAACCGAGCATGTATAATAGCATTTTCTTGATCCCCCCCCTCCAATTTGATGTTAATTTAGTCCTAGACATTTTACAGGGCATAATCCTAAAACTATTTATGAATTAACAAATGATGGCATTGCATCTGTAGTAATATAGAACACCATGCAAGACTAAATCAACGTCTTCACAGTTGTAAAGATAATGTGTCTGATTTCCTCCAGCCCATCGTGAGTGCTGACAAAAAGACATTTTCACAGGAAAAGTATACTGCTTCAGTAGGCAAGGGGGCCCACAGCCCTTTATGGCTTTCTCCTAAGGCAGGACGAGCCGCTCATTTCCTCCTGCCTCTCGGGGGCCTGTGATCCTCACTGGGCTAGACTGTTCTAGTAGGGTGTGTATTCCACCTAAAGGCAGAAACCCCAGACCCCACTCCACTGCCTGGTTGTCCCAGTGCTCCTGCAGAAGCAGACCTGGTCACATCTGCCTGCTCAAGGCGACTCCAGCTGGCCTTTGCTCACCTCTCTTTTTCTTCCCCAACCTTCACCTTCAGTCTTCAGCCTTCAATCTTCTTCCTCCCAAAGAGGTCAGCAGAGACCCCTTTCCCTCTCTCAGCCTTCAGACACACCTGACATTGCAGGTCCTAGGACTTATATGAAAAGGGGAGATTGGTAGCTGAACTACTTTTGGAACGCAAGTTAAAATGACATGCTCCAGGACACTGGACCAAAGGGGCCCTGTGTTGAGGCACTGGGCGCTGGCTTACATAATGTTAATAATAATAACAGGGCACTGTGACTCCTACCTCTCCATCATTCCTTGGGCATACAGCAGCCTGGGGGCTGTCCCCAGGAAAGAAAGATCAAGGCAGATCAGAAACACGTCCGAGTCCCTAACTGTGAGATCACAAGAGAGAGAAATTTCACTTCAATGCTTCACACGGACCCCCAAATGGGGGCTGAGTGAACATTGTTATCAAGAAACGATTACCAGGTAAGGAGCTGGAGTGAGAAATTTTACCTAATATAGACCATTGGCCCCATTTTAGTAAGAAAAACATATTACATTATTTATTTTTACAATTAAACAGGTTTTTCCAAGAGCAAAGTGTCCAGTAGCTGAGAAAACAAGAATGTAGTTATGATTAACTATGAAGATTTCTCTTCTGGGAAAAAATTCATGTGGTGGTGGTTGCTTTTTCTGGGAAGAAATGTAGAGTTTTGGTTTTTTTTTTTTTTTTAAATAATGCCCATTTTCTATTCACCCATGGAGGAGCCAGAAACTTGGCATGCAGAGAAGGGTTCCTCCAGGCCTGTGGGGGTGAGGGGCCTGCTGTGCAGCCCAGCAGGAAGAGAGGGGACAGAGTGGGGGTGTGGGCCAGAGGGGCACTGCCACCCTCATCCCATTCCAGGACTGCTTTGGCCACTTTCCCCATCCTCTGTCCCGACCTGATTTCATGACGTGTCACACTTCTGACGTGTTCATCTTCTGTGGTCCTGAAGAATCCTTCCTTGCCTCCTTTTCCTCCACTAATTCTACTATCAGATTGGGCCCTAACTGCTTCCTTGCTCCTCATTCTTTTCACTGAAAACCTTTTGTACTACCGGCCAGGGTTAATCCAGGCTTTAGAGATAGCTCTCCACACATCTGTGTCTTCAGTTTCTTTCATCCAAGTCATGTGCTTTTCAATGTACAGACCTTTCACCTCCTTGTAGAATTTATTCTGAAGCATTCTATTGGTTTTGATGCCATTGGGGATGGGGTAGTTTTATTTCCTTTGCAGGTGCTGTTAGTGTATAGAAACACAAGTAATTGCTGTATGTTGATCTTGTATCATGCAACTGTACTGAATTTGTTGATTAGTCTGTTAGTCTTTTTTGGGGGGTGGATAGAGTCTTTAGGACTTTCTCTGTATAAAATTATATCTATAAAAATTTTATTTCTTCCTTTTCAATTTGGATGTATTTTATTTCTTTTCATTGCTCTGGCTAGGACTTCCTCTACTATGTTGAGTAAGGGTGGTGAGAGTGGGCACCCTCGCCTTGTCCCTTGTCCTAGAGGAAAAGGTTTCAGCTTGTCACTTTTGAGCATGATGCTGCCTGTGCATTTGTCACGTATGGCCTTTATTGTATTGAGGCATGTTCTTTCTATTACCAGTTTGTTGAGTATCTTTACTATGAAAGAATTTTCTATTTTATCAAATACAATTTCTGCATCTATTGAGACAATCGTATCATTTTTATCTTTCATTCTGTTAATACAGTGTATCATATTTATTAATTTGCATATATTGAACCATCCTTGCATCCTAGTGATAAATTCCACTTGATCATAGTGTATGATTCTTTTATTATACTGTTGAATTCAGTCTACTAAATTTTGTTAAGAATTTTTGCTTCCATATTCATTAGGGATATTCATCTTGTTGTTTTCTTGTTTTGGGGGGTACAGGAGTTCTCACAGTGGGAGGAGAAAGATATATACATGCAAAGAGGAAGGTTGAGGAAGAACCTTGTGGTGTTAGATTAAAACTACAATTATCAGTATGAACTCATGATTATATGTTTTATATATGTGAGGTATATATAATTTGCTTCCCTCCCTAGGTCAGTGGAAAAGGTCTAAAAGCAAGGACATTCCAGTAAAAATGAACATTTTTAGCATCTAGACCTTGGTTTCTGAATACCAGTTCCCACTAGCCATAGCTTATTTTAGGACTGGAGCAGGAAGAGGAAAAAAAAGCCTAGAAAAATCTTGTTGTAGAAAGTAAGGAAATGCACTAAAATGATGCAATTATTTCAGAGGAAAAAAGAAGCCTGCTTAATAGGGCTCCCACTGGACAATCAAAGAGCAATTTTTTAAAATAACATTTGAAATTAATTTTTTGAGAGATTTATGAATACGAAAATATAAAAAATAAAAAACAAAGTTTGCACAGAGCAGCTAGATACTGTTTGTACTACACACAGATGGCTATTTTTAGAAACCAACCGTTAATTTTAAGTATCATAGGAAAACCACTCTGTAACCCTAGAGATTTATGACCTTGGTTTATCTCTTTAAACATAATGGCTGAGGCTAATTTAGGCCTGGTCATCAACTTAAAGATGGCACGTGTCCCTGCTTTCCCATCCTATGATGCAAAAATAGCCAATTTATCACCAGTCCTTGGGGAGATTTTAATCTTAACCTTCGTTTCTATGCTTCTGTTTCCTCCAGTACAGGACCTTCTCCCGGCTGCCTAGTCAACGCTCAAGGATCAGTCTGAAAACAACCTCCTTCATCCACCTACTCTATTCAAACGGATGGAGCGACTGCCCCTTCATGTTCCCACAGAGCTCTGCAGAGACCTGTTTTACTTCCACCACGTCTGTTCTTTTCCTAGAGCAATCCTCCAGGAGCTTCTAAACCGTGTGAGGGTAGGGACCATGCTTTATTAATATTTATATCTAAAAACTACCTTCCACTCCTGGACTGCCTTGCACGCAGGAAATTTACAACAAACAGTGTTGTAAATAACTTGTGAACCAAGAGTTGGATATTCCAAACTATTCTTAGTATGTACACATCTGAGCCAAACCCAAGATGAAATTGAGTGGTTTTTGAAAACAGGGATAAATGTAAGGTCCAGGAGAAAATGGGCGGGGAGGGGAGTATTTACTGAGTGCACACCATGTACCCAGTACCTTCACTCAAATTGCCTCAATTAACCAGGGACTCTAGGACAGGCTGAGGAAGTGACAACTCTGTGCACTGCAAGTGCCGCTGCCAGGATTTGAGCCCAGGCTGGCCTGACCCCAGAGCCCATGTCCTTCGCTACCCTAGGTCACTACTGTAGATCATTTAGGAAAGGTCTTTGGAATGCAGTCGACAAAGCTTAAGACTGGGGATTAATGATATAAATGAATTTAGACTAATTCATAGCAAAGTAAAATCCAAATCAAAGGAGGAAAAACTTCCCCTTGTACTTTTAGGCCACTTGGTGCTGGCTGGATCACATTTTAAGCACAAAATGTGCTCATAAAGGCATTCTGTCTTCTATGCAAATGGCATGTGTCTAAAGAAGGGATCAGAAAAAAGGGACAAATCTCCAGATAACAATATATAAGGGGCAGTAAAAAGTTAGAAAATATTTATTTCGTGGAGAAGTGGAGTAAGAGGACACCAGAAAGCTACATTCACCACAGGCACACAAAGGCCAGGAGTGGGGCCAAAGAAGAATCATAGAGGCTCAGCGTTCAGAACTCTTTTCCATATAATACTTAGATTCTTTTCTAATTAAGTCTTCTTACACAGTTTTTAAATTTAAGTACAGGTGGGGTGACAATTTGTAATGTGCATGAGAAGAGAGACTCTTGTATCAGAAAGGAATTGCCATGCATGCCCTCCAGGGAAAAATGACTACATTATAAAAGCTATGAAAGAATTAACTTAGTGTATATATATATGTGTGTGTGTGTATATATTCTCTCTCTCTCTGCTCCTTTCAGTGTGTGTGTGTGTGTGTGTGTTATATTCACTTACTTAGAATGCCCAGAACCAAAGTTAATAGAAGAGATCAATGTGAGAGACATATTTTATTTTCAACTATTAACAGATAATTTTCTCCTGTATCTCATATGCCATGGACCTTCTCCAGCTCTGGTAACTAAAGCACACCATGTTACAGAAGAATGCAGATTATAAAGGAATAAAATTCCTGGCTTTTGAATACTGAAAACCTAAGGTTCAGGGCAAAATGGAAATGTCTGGAAGAATATATGGCACAGCATATCTATTCTGGCCTCTGCTGAAACTAGGTAGAAAGAGTACTAGGTAAAGGATGTTTGGGCCATGAGGAAAGCTAGAGGGTATTACCCAGGAATCAAAGTGAGGGGAAAGGAAAACATCAGCAGGCATCCCTTTGCTGACTCCCTGCCTTGAGAAGACAAGGGAACTTGAGATGTATTTGAGGATCTGGACCCACTGAGCTACCACCATAGAACAACCTGTACCTCAGTCCCCTCCCTGGTGCTGGAGAAGAGAAGGTGAGTCATGTGCCTAGGCCCAAGTCAGCCTCACAAAATTTCCCAGTATCTAGCAGGATGCTTCTTGCATAAGTGGCACTGCTGTAGACCTGACACAGGATGGCAGAAGATCAGGAGAGGCCTCAAGCAGCAGTGCCCTAGGGACGGAGACCAAAGTGGAGAGAGGATAATTGACAATGCTTAGAACATGTACGTGACAGAGCTGTGTGGGAACTGATTCACACGGGCACAGAAAAGCCAAATGTGTATATTTCTTCCCATCTGTGTACCTTCAGTGATGGGAAAAACAATACGAAACTGGCCCTCGCAGGAGTATTTACACTATGGAAATTGGCAAACACTACTATTAATCAGGGCTCTTTTGTTTCATTTTTTTCCAGACAGTAAGTTGGTTAGCACACCACAGGTTTCACCCTTAATTCCAATGCCTTCACACTACGTGAGATCTTAATTAATTTTCTATCATCCGGTGAAATTGTGGCTCAAAATAGAAATTAAATTATCATAAAATTATAATATCACCTTTTGCGCATACCTGAGGTTATGAACTAAAATTTATACTACATGTAGCAAGCTGCTATTACAGAAATTAATTTTTAGAAACTTTGTAATAAATGATAACTGAACACTTCTAGCAAGTCATGAAACATGTTGGCTATTACTTTCTTGAAAAAAGAAATTACCTAGCATTTGGCATGGCACCATACATATGCCTAATATTTTTTAAATGATAATATATCAACAGAGATAATTATTGCCTGCTGCATGCCTTTGGAAATTACACAATAAAAAGGTTTCATTTTCTCACCTTCATTTGAAAAACTTTTTCCTCTTTTCAATGATTGTTACTTCTCTATCTCCTGATGTATGCATACAAATATTTTGGGTTCAGCCCACAAGAAAACTAGGTTGTGGAAGAAAATCTAATTGTTAAAGGGACCATTCTGCTATTGTGACATTTTAATGCATCTAATGTTTCTGGGTATCATGGGAAAATGTTAATTTCAATGGTCATGTAATGCATCTGTACCAAATCTTAACACTTACAACACTGCATGCTGGATGAGTGGACCCTAAATAGTGCCATTCTGCTGGGCTTTTTGTAAATCCTTATTGATCACTGTTACTTTCTGACAGACCTGGATCTGTATTTTATATTTTATATAAGTTTCATATTACTTTATTATAATAATGGGCAGGTTGATATAATACTTAAACTTCCATTAATATTCTGAGATATATAAAAGTAGTTTAAAATATTCGGATGATCCGTAGACTAATGGGATATTTAGACTAAATTTCTTTATACAGAGAGCTATTGTAAGAATTTATTAATCATTATGAATTTGTACAGAGAAATAACCATTTTTCTCAAGTTTTTAATTAGTATTTTACATGATAAAAGTAATGTGTTTCCATGGCATTTTCTTCTACAATGATTATGAAGAGAAAAGCTGAAGAAAGAAGAAAGCTTTAGAGAATTATTCAAAGTAACCAAAGGGACTTAATTATATGAGAATAAGTCACTCATTTACAGAAAAACTGGCAGGTAGTGATGATTACTATGGAGGCGTTCTCATAGACACAGAGGGTTGAAGTTTAAACTCAACCTGAAACTCAGGTTAGAACATTTATCCTTATCTGGCTTCAGGCAACTCAGCAGCACAAAGAACAAAGCATCATGAGTAAGCAATGAGAGTTTTTTTAAGTAGGTATAAACTAAAGCATTTCCTGGAATATCTGCTTTAAGTTCCTATATGTGAGGTTATAGGTGGGAAGACAATAGGTTGTGGGAAAAATTCTGAAACATCTTTTTAAAAGAAAACCATTAAATCATCTACAAACATGTTTACTTTCTGCCACAGGAGCCATAACTAGATTGAGTAGTTTATGTCCAATGGCATCTTCATTAGACAGGTGTAAAGTAAATCAGAGGCATCTCAATGTTAACATGATCATAGCTATTGGATTTCTTTTCCTCCCTGAAATTCCACTCAAATTTTTTAAAGATTTTACTTATTTATTTTTAGAGAGAGGGGAAGGGAAGGAGAAAGAGAGGGAGTGAAATATCAATGTGTGGTTGCCTGTCATGCGCCCCCTACAGGGGGCCCAGCCTGCAACCCAGGCATGTGCCCTGACTGGGAATCGAACCCTTTGGTTTGCAGACCAGTGCACTCAAATTTTTTATTACTGTGAAAAATGTATAGTAAATAAGTAAAAGTTGAAGGTTGCTCCCTTTGTGCTACCTTATACTCTGAACTTTAAAGAGCACCTGTCACAAAGTATGACATTTAACTTTTTTCATAAGTTTTTCTTTTTTACTAACTCTGAATGCCATCAATTTTATTCAATATTGCATGATTGGCACCCAACATCGTTCCAGCATATAGCAAGTGTTCAATAAAGAATTGTGTGCCATTGATTTAACCTGAATATTTAGTTCTTACTCTTTATGCTAAATGTTCATATACCATTGCTACGTGATGATTCTTAAATGCTCTTTAACACTTCTTGGACATAATTAAAGGCATCTTATTCCTTTTTATCCCTATGAAGAAATACTGGCATAATACCCTTGCCCATCCATGTCTTACCAGTTGAAGCACTCTCACTGGAGGTAGTTGAAGAAATTGGTGTCTTACTCCAACCCCTCCCCCACTGATCAATGTTACTGATCTGAACTAT